>VMDO01005810.1:0-107458 GCA_007922755.1 Pedetes capensis | reverse complement strand
TTCTTAATAATCTTTATAGGAACTCTATGAAGTAAACATTATTATTATTATTATTAATGATGATGATGAAATTGAGGCTTATAAAGGTTATAGATTTAGACAAAAACAGAGGTCTCTTTAAGTAGGAGAAATCTGGTTTGAGTCCAAGTCTTTCTGACTCTACTTCTCTACTCTTTTTTTTTTTTTTTTTTTTTTTTCCGGTACTGGGGTTTGAACTCAGGGCCTTGTGCTTGCATGCTTTGCAAATGCTGGACCACAGAGCTGGACCCTCAGGCCATTTTTTTAAATTTTTGAGACAGGGTCTCACTAAATTACGCAGACTGCCTCTGGTCTTGAACTTGTGATCCTCCTGCCTCCGCCTCCCGAGCTGCAGGTATTACAGGCCTGCACCACCGCTCCTGGCTACCTCTCTTCTCATTATGCTCTGCTGCCTCCCATAAAGATAAAAATGTAAGCAGGTAAGGGGTAGGGAAGTAGCTCAGTGGTACAGCTCTTACCTAGCACAAGGCCCTGGGTTTGATCCTCAGCATCATCAAAAAAATAAATAAAAAGAAAAAGTGAGCAGGTAAAAATTAACCTCTTGGAAGTAAGTGCACACAGCCTCCTTGCTGAAATAGTTTGACCAATATAAGTAAAGTCAGTCCACAATATACAAGACTATTTGTTGTTGTTGTTAGGTGCCGTTGAGTCGGTATCCAACTCATAGTGACCCTCATAGGGTTTTCAATGGCTGACTGTTTCAGGATTGCCTTGGGAGTGGATTGCCAGGTCCTTCTCCCATTTGTGTGGTGCTGGGAATTGAACTCGGACCTCAGAGACTGCAGCGCAGTGCTCTACCAACTGAGCCAAATCCCAGACCCCATACAAGACTATACCTGGAAGAAAACCTCTGAGCATGTCCTCAACTACTTTCTCCCTGATCCAGGTAGAATAAGGAAAATAGATGACCCCATCTTTTTTTTTTTTCTCTTTTCTTTTCTCTTCTCCTCTTCCTTTTTCTTTCCTCTCCCCTCTCCTCCCCCCTCTCTCCCTCCCTCCCTCCGTCCCTCCCTCCCTTTCTTTCTTTCCTTCTTTCTTTCTTTCTTTCTTTCTTTCTTTCTTTCTTTCTTTCTCTTCCCCCCCTCCCTCCCTTCCTTCCTACCTTCCTTCTTTCTTTCTTTCTCCCTCTCTCTTTCCAGTACCAATGGTTTGAACACAGGGTCTTATGCATGCTAAGCCAGTGCTATATCACTGAGCCACACCCCTAATACCTTTTTAATTTTTAATCTTGAGAAAAGGTCTTGCTAAGTTACACAGGCTACCTCTGGCCTCAAACTTCCGATTCTCCTGCCTCTGCCTCCTGAGTTGCTGGGATTACAAGCATGTGCCATGGCACCCAGCCTCATCTTCCAAACATGAAAACATAGGTCACTGCTGACCCACTGGGAAAGGGCTCAGAAAATCTGCCAATAGCAAAGACCTGCTTCAGTATTTCACTTTTCTCCATTTGTACCAGTAAATGGGCAAATGTAATCCCTGGATAGATCTCCCTACAAGCTGTTCCATGCCCTCTGCTGCAATGGGCCATGTTGACTTGAACCTGTGGTCATGACTTCACACTAGCCACTACATAGACCTACTAAGTAACAACTGATTATCCCCACCGACAGTCACAGTCTGGGGCCTCTTAGCATAAGTCCAACTGAGGTGCCATTTTTTTTT
The DNA here is from genome assembly GCA_007922755.1 of Pedetes capensis. Lineage (NCBI taxonomy): Eukaryota > Metazoa > Chordata > Mammalia > Rodentia > Pedetidae > Pedetes > Pedetes capensis. The sequence continues at coordinate 105,757 of VMDO01005810.1, read as the reverse complement.
TAACCTGGATTGGGCAGTAGTCAATGGCACTTACTGTGTTTAGGCCTCCAGAAAGTCCCTCTATGACTTACCACTCTCCCTATGACTGTACCTCATTCTGAGAGAGATTCTCAACTAGGAACACATACTCACTGTTTTAAACTAGCCTCAACGCAAGGAGCATCTGCCCTCGGAACCTGGAGTTGAAATTTTAGCCCACTCCTCTGCTTTCACCTTGACTCTTAGGCACAATTGCCCTTGAGGAGGTTGACTAAAGAAAGTCCTCTTTAGGTACTATGATTCTCTTCTTGCCTACACAACCCTCAATGTTGTTGCAATCCTCAATAGATTCACCTGCAAATTGGGGCCAATACTGGTTCCTACTTTATAGTGCTGAATGAGAATTACATTTTTTGGTTTAGGAAAAGTATTTAGAAAGGTGGCTGGTGCATTGCAAGGACCATCCAAATGCCAGCTTTGTTACTGTTGTTGTTACATGCTATCCAGTCATGTCTGACTCAGTGACCTACATAGGGTTTTCAATGGCTGATTGTTTCAGGATTGCTTCAGGAGTGGATTGACACATCCTTCTCCCATTTTTGTGGTGTTGGGGATCAAACCCTGGTCCTCAAAGAGTGCAGAGGAGCACGCTACCAACTGAGCTAAACCCCAGCCCAGCTTTGTTACTAGGAGTATTAGTTTCACTACTATTACTTCTGTACCTGCAGTCAGTGGACAGGAGTGCTCCAATACTGAGCACACAAAGTACCTGGTTCTTTGGTATTGTCTATTCAACTCCAGGTAGGCTGTTCTCAGTGTAGAGTAGGTTCCCTTTGTGACCCTTTCCACCATGGGGAGCACTCACTCCATTTAAAGTTAGCCTTCTCACAGGGTTATAAACAAAGGGAGCCCCACTGTACGTCAGGATGGGAGGAAACCATCCTGAGAACAAGTCAGGGCAGCCCCAGGGGAGGCCTCCACCCCAAGAGCTAAATGGGCTAATGTGGCCTCAGGGTTTTGTGCAGCTGTCAGGCCCGTCACAGGCCTGCACAACAGAAGCCTAGAGACTCTGACATCCAAAGGTCTTAAATCCAAAGGTCAACCCCAGCTGGCAGGCCAGGTCTTGGCTGTGCCCCTTCAAGCCAACAGTGCTACTCCTGGTGTGGAAAACTGTGTGGAAAGGTCAATAAACTAGGTGGGAAAGAGATCATAAGGAAGGAAAAGGTGATTTCAATTGTTGAACTCCATTATGGTTTAATGAAAAGAGCCTACATGTTGGCATTAGAAAGTTCTTTTGAGCACTAGTGACACTGGCCAAAGTACCACTGAGCCTCAAATAATAATATGTATCCTTATCTATCTATCTATCTAGACACACACACATACACACACATACATATACATATATATGTACATACATACACACACATGTGTATGTATGTATGTATGTATTTGTTGCTGTTGTTAGCTGCCCTCAAGTCTGGTCTGACTCATAGTGACCCAGTGTACACCAGATGAAACACTACCTGACACTATGCCATACCCAACACTATTGTCAGTGATTCTCTGCCATTCACAGGGTTTTTGATGGCTGATTGTTTTGGGAGTGGGCTGCCAGGTCCTTCTCCCAATACACACACACACACACACATATGCACCACACACACACAGATATGCATATGCATGTGTGCAGCCATAGCACACTGGCAACCCACTGCACCTGATCTTGAGGGTCGGCCTAGTAAGTCCTTGGATTGGAGACCTCCTGGGAATACCAGGTACTGCAGGCAAGGGAGAAAGACCTGGGAATCCACTTCTGAAACAATCTGCATTGAAAACCCTATGAATAGCAGAGAAGCACTGACAATATTGCCAGATATGGCACGGTGTCAGGGAGTGTTTCGTTCTGCTGTACATAATTTTGCTATGAGTCAGATTCAACTCAATGGCACCTAACAACAACAATATGAATATCCATGTAGGCATATGTGAGTGTGTGTGTGTGTGTGTGTGTGTGTGAGAGAGAGAGAGAGAGAGAGAGAGAGAGCGAGCAGGGAAGAGGGAGAGAGAGAAGGAAAGAAAGATATCACAGCATGAGTTTAAAAAATAAGAAGTTATCTTTGTTAAAACAGCACTGTATTTAAATTTTTTAAAAAAGTCAGTATGAGTTTTCTTTAGCAGATAGAATTGCAGGTGACCTGGTTTGTTCATTCTTTCTTTCCTTCCTTGTTTTTTTAGATTTTCTATAGTATACCTTTGGTACAAAAGGGAGAAAAGATACAGTAGAAAACAAGATATTCAGTGACAAAATGCTTACTTTCTAATTTCTGAAATTATAGGCAATATAAAACTTAGAAAGAATAATTATAATGTGAGTGCTTGAACAAGAATACAAACTACTTACCTAGGAAGAATAAACTTAAGATTACTTTTTCTAAAATTATTTTCACAGAAATTGTAGGCGGCATAAATATCACTAATTGCTTATTTTTTTAAAAAAATCCAGTTTATAGTTTTTATCAAGATTCATAGTGATACTATTTTAAAAATTACCCAGAATATTGTCCAGTATTAAATGCTTAATAAATCATATGTATTAACTAGCATTATATGAAGGAATTCTCAGCATTCAGTAACATCGAAGTTGTATTACATTAAATATTGTCATGAATGTGCAGGTTCTTGGTTGGTGTTCAAGCAGCCTTTAAATATATATGCCAACTTACAGAAATGTGTGTTTTGGAGGTACATAGTCTAAATGCTGTACCTTGAACCACTTCTTTGCACTAAAAGCAGTTCATGGAAGTTTTAACTTAGACATCAAGAATTACTTCCTTTTGGAAAAAGTTTCAAGCAAGACAATGTATCATAAAGATACTTTTAACGCTTTGGTCTTTATCTTTCCTCCCATCTTGTGATTATGCAATTAATACATGTTTGTTGTTAACTTATTTGAGAGAATAAAACATGCAGAATTGAGGCGAATAGTGGGAAGCAAAACTTTTGATGCATAGGAAAAGAAATGGGAAGAAAACTCACCAAAATGGTAATGGTTGTTTTCTCTAAGCACGAGATAATGAGTGGATTTCTTTTTCTACTAATTAAAAAGGAAAACAGCTGAAACCTCCAAAGCCAAGAATAATAACAGCAGCCTCTACTCTAGTATTCTGAAACTGAAACCCAAGGAAACTGAAGGTCTAAAGAGCCTTCCTAGTGGAAAATATCCATGCATTCAGTCGAATACATAAATTCAGGACACTCTCTGGGAAGCATAGGCAAGATATAAAACATTCATTTCTGTAAAATTGAAACAATTTATCTTCCATTCTTGAGCAGATGGGAGGGTAAATTGAGGTTGATTTTTCTTCACCCTGGTGGTCATGTTGGAGGAAAAATGAGTTTCTCTGCCTTCGGTACTGTTTAAAATAAGTCTCTTGGTGGAGCAACTGGACCCGTAAGAGAAAGAAGCAGAGTAGAGTGTTACCCCTTCTTTGGAGGGTAGGCCAAACTCAAATGGAGGGTGGGGACATGATGAAGATGAGTCAGCTAGTCCCTGGGGAGCGGTGGAAGAAGAGAAGCAGGTCGACCACAGGAGCTGGTAACTGGCTCTCAGAGTATTATGTTCTTCACATGGCTCCTCAATCTTTATTTACCCAGCTGATTTATCTCCAATTCTTACTATAAGGCTTGACCACCAATTGTGTGACCTTGGATAAGTTACTTCACCTCCCTGATTCTCTATCTCCCAATCAGTAAAATGCAAAGATCCTTTAGTATGCACTCAGCCTCTAGTCCATTAGTGACTTTTATTTTCTTTGGAAGGGGCTGGTGCAGTGGAAAGGGGATGCCTCTCTCTAATTAGGGGGTCTGGAGTCTCCCGGTCTTGCTGAAGAAGTGTTTTTTAAGTCTGGCGGTGCTTCAGAGTCATTTCAGGGAGCATGTCAAATGTACAGATTCTGGGCCCTCTCCCAGACTTATGAAATTGAATTCTCTTGGTGTTGTTGTTGTTGTTGTTAGGTGCCGTCGAGTCAGTATCCAACTCATAGTGACCCTCATAGGGTTTTCAATGGCTGACCATTTCGGGATTGCCTTGGGAGTGGATTGCCAGGCCCTTCTCCCGTTTTTGCAGTGCTGGGAATTGAACTCGGGACCTCAGAGACTGCAGCGCAGTGCTCTACCAACTGAGCTAAATCCCATCCCCCTCTCTTGATGTAGAAATCAGAAATAACTATTTAAATGACCTCCCCATATGATTCTTAAGTAGCTGCTCTGCAGACAAGACTGGCATGTGAGAGTCACTTGCTAGGGCATTGCTTGCTTCTGGATCATCCTGAGTGTCCAAAAAAGTTATAGTTGCCTCCAAGAAAGGAGCAAAGGGCACCACCCAAAATGACCACAGGGTCAACACAAGCTTATCCAGGGCTTTTGTGCCAATAAGAAAAAGGTGTCCACCTGTACAGATAAGGCCTTTGTCTCCGAGGTAGCTGCCCTTGGCAAGCACAGGCTAGCTTTGTCTACCTGCTAAGGACAACGTATCTCACTATACTCAGCCAACTGATCAGTTTTTGTGAAAATGGGTCAAGTAAAATATGTTTTCACTTGAGAAAAATCTCTACAAACAAGGCGCAGGTTTTCTCAAACCAACTGGGATGCGAGGCCCTGGTAGACCTGTTGGACCAGATCCTCATGGTGATCCACTTTAGAGCAAGCAGGGGCTGCCTGCTCACCAGGAAGAGGTCTGTTCCCTGCCAAGGGGCAATGCCTCTGCTGGCATCAAGCTGCAGTAGGGCCTCTGCAGAGAGAAGGGAATGGGAGTTTTAGGTTTAATCCCAAGAACCTCCTTCAGCTGTTCTACCACTGAAATGGGCAAGAGAAAAGACAGTGGCATTTCCATTGACTGCTGGAGAAGGAGGTGGTGGAGATTTTAAAAATCTCATAAAAAAATAAAAAAACAAATGAACAAAACAAACAAAAAACAGGAAGGAAGAAAAATAGAATGAGAAATAAATAGTTAAATAAATATACTGGGGAGAGAGGGGGGATTAAAAAGAGCTAATGGGAAGATAATCCAATTTGTGGATGGCATCACAATGACAGGAGCTGAGCACAGACAATGAGGTCTGCCCAGGAGGGCAGGGGTGGAGGGTGTCCCGAGATAACAGAGCAGCTGCAGGCTGGCTGGGCATCTTGTCTGAGTTGTTGGAGGAAGGTGAACCGCCCCAGTGATACAGAAACAAGCACGGGACTGGTGAAGACAAAGCAGATGATGAGCTAGAAATAGGCCTTCAAAGTCAGGACATGTCATCTGTCACCCAGGACTGTCTGACTCCATCTGAGTCACTCCTGAAGAGATCCAGGGCTGGTCCAAGGAGACCAGATTCAGCCCAAGACCTGGGATGGAATCAGAGCTACACTGCAGTCAGCCAGTGACTGCCCCACCCCCCCAGATGGTGTGGAATTTGGGATGCTCTGACAGCATCTGGGGGGGGGGTCCTGCTCAGTTTTAAGTGACCAAGAGAAAGGAAGACAGGTTTTAGATATTTTTGAATAATCAGTAGAGGCTGTCTCAGCTCAATACCTAGAATGCAGAGGCAAAGGTGTCCTCTCCACTAGTCTATTCCATTGTTTTGTGAGGGGGCCCCTGGGAAATGGTAAGGATGCTATCACTCAGGCAGACCCAAATAAAATGGCATTCTGTCCAAGAAAGAAAAAGGGGCTGAGGCCAAGCGTGGTGAACACAGTGCTCACTGGCTTTAAGAGGAAACTGCACTCTGCGGTTTCAGACATTTCCTCCTTACACAGATTTAGAATCTTGGGTGGACGAGAAGTAGAGAGAAGTTATAGAAATAGGAGAGGGAAAGTTAGCTCCTGAGACAAGGGAAAGGATTCGTCAGGGAAGCACGGACGGTGTATGAGTCAGGATGTACACACGTGCACGCGCACGTGTGCCCATCTGGGAATGTCACAGTGTGTCCCCTCCTGAGCAGGCAGGGGAAGGAGGAGGTGTTCTGATGAGCAGGGCCACTCCTGACAACAGCTTTTAAATCCTTGGAGGAACACCTGTTCATTTTCCACAGCAGATCTCTTCCCATCTCATGAGTTATCACTCTGCCTCCATCCTTCAGCATGGAAACCTAGTGATATTTTATGTTTCTCTCTGGTGGAGAATCTCCTTGGTGTTGCCCTCTGTAGCTAAGATGCCAGAATAAGAAATCAGACTATTATTTACCAGGGGTCTTAAAATGCATGCGTTTAATCTAATTGTGGAAGTCTGAAAAATGTGTCTAAAGGCCCATGGGTAAACTTTTAATTTAACAACAACAACAATAACAACAACAAAAACCCATTAGTATAGCCTTTCTTAATAGCTCCAAAGTAGCTAAATAAGTTTTTTTCCTCCTTTAATATTTTCATGTAAATCTATCTCTCTTGCTTCTTCTACCCTCATCTATTGTTTTCATTTCTATGAAAATGTTCGATTTCTCTTTGCCATCTTAGAAAACAAGTGTCAGATGCAGATTCTAACAGTCCCTGGCTGAGTCTATGCAGCTATGGAGATGGGAGGCCAACAAATTATCTGCACAGGGAAGACAGAAGATAAAGTCAACCACTGCACTGGGTTAAGAGTCTTCCACCCTGGGTGCTCTACCTGGCAGCCAGGTCATAGGAGGTGCTGAGGCAGGGAATGATTGATTTTGTTGTCAGCATCAAAGACCAAGGATATAACCTCAAACATCCCATGTTCTTTTAATGACCCATTAGAAATCTGTCATCCGTGACTTTCTTTAAATCTTTTTGCAGTGGTTTTTATTTTCAGTGACTAGGACTTTCTTGTGTAATGAGTTCAATGAGTTTGCAATCTTCCACCTGGACCCTGTCACCCAGGTGAGCTGGAGTGACTGGTTTTACCATTCAAACCAACACATGAATGTCTCCACCCGCCTCTCTCACTGGGCATCTCTGGCAGGACTGGAAGTGCCAAGGTATGAGTGCAATCCCTTTTATTTACAATGCATACACACAGCGTCTCCAATTCTGTCATTCTTTGCTGTTCTTGAAAGTTTTTATCTATAGGATAGCTTCAGGAAAATATTTTACTTGGGAGAATCCAGATAAATAAAATGTAGACAGCTCCAATAGGTTTTGTGCTTGTTTTATTTATGTGTTTTTTAAAGGATTACTTAAATTTATTATAAAAGGTCCTAAAAATAATGTGTGATAAGGAGATATCCCCACAACTACATAGACACATTGGAACTTCTTGCTTCTAAGAGTTCTAGGGTCCTATACATGGGGATTTCGAAGCTTTAGTAAACAAGACCTCTTTGAGATCCTCTTCTGTCTCTATAAATGGCACTCTTAAACTACATTGAGCTCTTTATTCCTATTCCTAGAAAAATGATACTTTCATGCCTTTCTAGATGCAGTTCCTTTCCCTCAGAAACACATTTGTTTCTGTCACACAGAACAGCTCAAATTCCAACTTCTCTGTGAAGCCAGACCTTCCTTAAGTCACCCCTTACATTGTAATCTCATAGACCTCTGCTCAAAGCTTTATTTTAATGGCTCTTATAATTCATTGCAATTATTTGTTACATTCCCATCTGCCTCTCTTCCAGAGCAGGGACTACATCTTATGTACATCAATGTAGTGTACTCTGGACCAGAATAGTAATGGGGTAAATATTTGTTGAAAACATGAATGAGTAGGAGAATAAATGACAGAATGTAGTAGTGAGAGAAATCTTACAAATGGGCCCACTCATGCAGATACACACAATATGTATGAATCAGTATGTGTGCACACACGCACACACACACACACACAAACCTGCATGCACACATGCATACACACAAACACTTGCGGGTGCAGGTAAGTTAGAGAGTTAGGCAGCCAATGCCTACAGCTGCAGGTGCCTTCCAGAACCATCCACTTGTAACTTTTCTCTCTTAGTGGCCTTTATCACCTTTCTTCCTTGTCTGAAAGTCACAAATGCTTACACTCACTCTTTTGGTACATCAACCTTGATTTCTCACAAAAGAATTTGTTTTAACTATTACTAGTGTAGGATTAGATTGCTCTACTTTGAAAGAATGTTCATCCATCTTAATGTATAGCCTCTCAGAACGTTAAGAGAAAATCATCAATACCCACACATGGGCTGCTTACCTTCACCTTCTGGAACACTAAATAAAAATTTCAGGAAAATCAGGCCTACCATTGATTTCTTCCATTATACTCCATTATGTATCATTATTTGGTTATCTGTCAGAGAGGTTTCAATTCAAGTGACAACCTTCACATTCAAACCAATTTTGATTAATTTTGTGAAAATCATCTAAAGAAACATGGCAGCAGATCCCTGATTTAAATCAAGATGCATGCCATCTTCTATCTTTCACTTATATTGTCATTTTCGGAAGAGAAATACAGCCATTTGCCTAGTGCCGTTTTATAAACAAAAACTCAATGCTGCTTATTCCTCCCGGTTCCATTATCCTCAAGATAGTCACAGTTTCCCCGCCCCCCTAACAGTTGCTCCATTATTTTATTAGTGTCCAAAATGAGACCTCGTAGACAGTGATGATCATAGAATAATGGAAATTGGAGATGGAAATGACAGATTAGGTCTCCTTGTCTATTTCCTGCGGCTAATGTTCTTGTCAGTCTGCAGCTAGGTGCTTTAGCTTGTCTCATTCTAAATGACACCCAGGCCGGGGCCTCCACCATTTCCCTTAAGGCTCTTGTCTACATCCTAAGACTGTCTCTACACACAGCCAGAGGGAATGACAAAAGCTTTGCAATTACCAAGTGAAGTCAGGCCCATGCTCGCATGATCTGTCTATAAGGCTAGGGATGTGGAGGCTTGAGCGATTAACCACCAAATCCAATCACTGCAGCTAGCCAGGCTGCTCATTCAGGCTAAAAGTGAAATGATATTTTGGAGTTGTTTCCTTCAGCAGCAAGTTTGCAGGCTAAGAGATAGAGAGGGGCTTATCCATCATTCTTTACAATATGTGACTCAATAAGAATCATGGTCAACTAAGATTTTCAGCCATCATACAAACTAAAATTCTGGCTTCACGGCAGCTATGCAAACACTACTGGGGTTCAGGGAGTTAGGGAATTATGCAGAATTTAAATAGTCAATGGCACTGTGTATTCATATCTGGTTTGACATCTATTAGCCAATCCTTTGCTCTTCTCCCCCATCTTTCAATAATAACAAGCCATCTCAGATGTATTTACACTTCTATAAACAAACACCTTTCTCTAAATTTTATGGACTGTCACTGAGATAAGCTCAAATTCCGTGGAGAATAAGCAATGTTTCATTGGCACTTACATGACAATTTCATGGCATTTTCACTTCCCCAAGTTTTCTGACCTGTGACTCAAATATCCTTTCCCTTACTTCATTTCCTCTTACCCTTATCCCTCAACTTCAGCCTGTTCCAGAACATTTGCCCTCACCTAATGTCTATGGGCATCTATCATGCCTTGGCTAAGTCATCACCTGGCGAAGTCCTCAGAGTGGAGTTCTTCTCTCCCCTTATCATAAATCACTTCCTGGGACTCTTCAATCATTTTTATTGCTTTTCTCCCAACTCTCACCCATTTGTCACTGTATTTATTGCTTTGAGAGACCAGAACTACATTCAATATTCTAGGTTTGGTCTCATCAGAATCACACAGAAGGGGCTGATCCTTGACCTCAGGGATGGGCATAGTCCACCGCAATGTCTGAAAGGATGGCTGGTTTGTTTTGCCCACCTTGTCATGCTGCAAACATGTATCTAACTTGCAGTCCAAGTAACCACTCACCAAGATGCCTTTTGCCTTGATTTCCTTCTAGTTTTCCCTGCTCTATTGATTGCTATTATTAGTTAGCATTTATCGATCTTGTTCTCCTCCCACCCTCCTTCATGACCCAGCCAAGGCAGAAATCAAGCTCTTGGCACCCCAAACAAGCTATGAAGTTGTTTTTAAAAAGCAACACAAGTTAAAGAGCTGTGAGGCTGCCCAGCACTGTGGATGTACTTAGTACCACTGAACTGCACACTCAAGAGGATTAACATGGTAAATTTGCCAGGATATATGCATTATCACAATAAAAATGTTCAAAAAGGTAAAAAATATTAAAAAGGAATAGATAAGGTAACTACTTTGTCCCAGTCACGTGTGCTAGGGGGAAAGCCAAGGTTTCACGGAGAAACTCTGTACCTGAGGATCCAGCAAAAACATTCTCATTCAGTAAAGAGCACACTCTGAGTCTCTGCATTTCACCCCTGCTGACTGCTGGTGACAACGAGTTTCTACTCAGGTCAGGCTCCTAAGGCTCATCAAGCTCTGAGAGAGCGACAGCAGAGTCTGCAGGGCTTCATGTGTCTCTAACAAAATCATCAGCTAAGTTCTGCCTGTGGGATTCTGGTGGCTGGTGGTGGTATGAATAGGAAGAGAAGGATAGCTTGATTTTCAGATCCCAGCTGGAGGCTATGGGGCTGCAAGTCAGAGGCATCATCTCTTGACTCGTAAGTGGAGACGAAGATGCTATGGACGTCACTGGGGATGGAATAAATATGGAAATGCACAGTGACATTTTTACCCATTCACCGTTCAGGACACGGCCAGCCATTAGCTCTGTGCCTCTGCATGCAGATGCTCTAAGTCGTGTTTATGGGAGGGAGTGGTGATGTGGGACCCAGCTCACTTGCCGTCCCTTCACTTACCCCTGGTTGGTTCCCCATTCGTTTCGAATGCAAAGATGCTTGTGGACTGGATCCTTCATGTAACCTTCATAGCAGAGACATTCCCCTTAGAGGCAGGGTAAAGAGGAAGAAAGAGAAACATGAGTGAAGCAATGAACATGTCTGTTTGAGAAAATTAATATGAAATTGTCATATTAATCTCTGGCTCCAATAGTAGCAGGAATGACACAATACATCCCCCTCCTGCTATGCCATACACTCCCCTCTTCATGGCCCACACAAATGAAGACACTGCCAATCTCTCCATTTCCCAGTACATGAAGATTGTTCTCTAGTGAAGGCGTCAAACGTCTACAAGGCATCTATTCTATATGCTCTGAAAACACAAAGACCAACAATTCTTTGAGGAAAGGGTCATTTCATCTTTATTTTCCTAAAGCCTGGGGGCTGCAATGTACTTAGTAAGTGATTGATAAATGTTTAAAGACTGCATAGGTGAGTTATTTCATCAAAAATTTCTAAGAACCTTGAAAAGTATGTATTATTAGCTATATTAAGCTGATGGAGGAAATTGAGGCTTGGAAAAATTGAAGGACTTGTCAACAGCTTCTAAGTGGCAGAGTTCACATTTGGACCTATATTTATCTGATTCCAGACATTCTTATCCCATCATGCCATGCTGCTAGTCCACAGAATAACTCCCACAGTTAGAGGAGGCCAGATGTACCTAATATGGTTTTATAGAAACTCTGGGTTTTAGCTTGGAAGGGAAAATGGCTATTTATGTTGAAGCTGCCAAACAGAGGCTCATCTACAACTCTATACATGTTTAGGATATTAGTATTCTTCATTATCAGTAGTTGCAACGTTGCCATGCCAAAAGGTCCAGAACCTTTTGGAATTGCATGCAGAACTCTGTACATGTGCATTTTCCAAGGCAGGGTTGCATAGCATTCATCTGATTTACAAGCAAAGCCAACATCCCCAAAAGATTAACAATCATTACTCTTAGTACAGATCTTAAGGGAAAATTTTGTTGCTTCCTTATATTAGTAATTCCTTATATGATCCTATGTTTCCCCAAACTACCAACACTATTTACACTAAAACACTTGTTTTTATTCTTTTAGTAGCTGGTTCTTTAACTTGTTACCAGTGAAATAACAGACTGTGACTTGCTGAGTTTTTAAAATAATAACAAATCTACAAATTGATAAAGGTATCATATCATAAGGAGAAAATCAGATGTAGTCTCTTTATCTTCCAAGGAAGAGACACATAAGACAGATATAAATAGAATAATAGATTTGAATGCTGCTGCTTCTTTCTAATGATAAAATTCAAAAAATGATGTGAAGGGGCCTCATATTTAAAGGAGAAGGGCTTGTATAGCCTGAGCAAGGATTTTTTATTGTTGTTAGGGTCTCAGTTCATGTATTTCTTTCAAGGTTGACCTATAAGCTAATGACAAGCAGGACTTCACTTCCAGGTCACGGTCATTTTCTTCCTCCACACCTGCTCGGCTCAGTGAAAATGAATAACTTCCCAGTTTATGAACAATCCAGAGTATTAGAGATCAGTACTTTGTTTCCTGGATGTCAAGTCCTGGCTTCCATGTCCTGGGCTACCATGGGACCTCCTGACCCACAATAAGTCCAAATTTAGTAGCTTTAGTGGTACTGAGTTGCACCTAGCAATGGTCAGGGAATTATCAGTGAAACTAGTTGGCTGGTGACAAGACTTGTTAATGGAAGTACTTCTTTGATAAAAGGATACATAAAGAAAATAAAGATAAATAAGGTAAGTACAAAGGAGAGCAAAAGAAGGAATGTAGGAAGAGCCTGGCTTCATGCTTTATCAATTTCAATGTAAGCATGGACCACAAGCTATAGGCTCCATGGGACAGGGACAAGGCTAACTTCTCCCAGAGGAGTAGGCCTTTCATAAATACCACACAACTGAAAATAAATTAATTAATTAAAGAATTTTCTCTAAGTTTATAGATAATGCCACTCACTCCCCAAGATACAGATATCCAAGGTAATTAAAAGGTCAAGGGCTCAAATATACTTAGGGAAAGACACTCTCCTAACTGCCCTTATGGACAATTAGGTGTGACTATGATGTTAAAGTTGAGCTGGGATTTAGCTCAGTTGGTAGAGTGCTGCTCTGCAGTCTCTGAGGTCCTGAGTTCGATTCCCAGCACCAAAAAATGGGAGAAGGACATTGTAACCCACTCCCAAGGCAATCACGAAATAATCAACCATTGAAAACACTATGAGGGTCACTATGAGTTGGACATGACTTGACAGCACTGAACAACAACAACAATATGATGTTAAAAAACAGTGAGTAATCTCAGGTGGCCGTCAAACACAACATCTGGACTCTTAGAATGGTCTCATTGGACACCTTGCCTAGAATTAAGAGTTGACCAAAAAAGGAAGTCCTCTTCCACATTTGATATCAGTTTCTACAAATCATGTCAAAAATTAATGCAATACAAACTCAGAGCTCAAGCAGAGCCCCATTTCCCTAATGATGGCCATGCCCACCATTCGTACAGCCTATTTCCCTTCTCAGGTTGCCTCCATGGTCATCGCCTCCTTAAAATGCTCCCTGCGCTCATCACCATGTGGGAACAGACTGCGAACCACAGATCACGCTTTTTTCTGTGGAACAGCATAGACCACCCAAAGTCAGAGAAGCAGAACATTTCAAAGTATCAGGCTAGAACATGAGGCTATCCAAAATTTACCTCTCAGCTGATCCTCATTTTCGTAACCCACCAACCTTCGCTTTTCTTCTCAAAACCAGTTTAGCCGTCTACATGAAAAGGAGTTCAGACGGGATGAGGAAAGTTGCTATGGCAACCAACAGCTAAATCTTGACTTTAAGAGGGGTTTCATGCAAGCACAGGCTCCGACTGATAGCTGTGAATTTTAAAGACCCCCACAAGGGTGTTGGATGCCCTCCTAAGCTAGAAGTGTTACTGTCTCTGCATCTGCTGTGACAGATGGTGGGGAACACATGAGGCGCCGACTCTGTGGTAGTGTACATAGGAATCCAACGGGGAGACGTGTCATGGCCATGGAGAAGTGCCGAGCCAAGACAGAGTGTGCCTGGAAGGAGGTCCTTTGTCAGTCACTTGGCCAGAGAGGAAAAGCCCAATAGAAGAGAAGTTAGTCAACGCAGGGTCTGGCGACCACTATGCTTGCCTCATGCTTGGTACCGAGAGCAAACTCCTTCAGCCACCTTGTATGGTGGACAGTGTCTCTGATCATTTCCCATTCTACAAACAAAAGACTGAGGTGCAAATCTCATTTGAGAATTAAGAAAGAACTTGAAAGTAGGGTTCCTCAGGCAGGGCAGGGTTCACCATGAGTTTGTCACAAACTAAGTGGTGACTGAGGTTAACAGCCCTGACTCATCTCTCTGCTTCAGGTAGTAGTTGGATTTTATTGAATCTGAATTGGGAGTAACCTTTGTAAGGCATCTGGGCTTGCCTAATATCCTTCCACTATGGAAGGTTGGGGGTTAGCTCAGTTGGCAGAGTGCTGCGCTGCACTCTCAGAGGACCTGCGTTCAATCCCCAGCATTGCAAAAATGAGAGAAGGACATGGCAATCCACTCCTGAAGCAATCCCTAAACAATCAGCCATCAGAAAGCCTGTGAGGGTCACTATAAGTTGGACCTGACTTGATGGCACCTAACAACAACAACAATGAGATAACATCAGGCAAGAGGTGGGGCCAGGGCCAAAGAGCCTCACACAGGGAAGGAAAAGGGAATATACCTTAAAGTATATTCTGAAGGAAGGTGCCTTTAATGGAGTCACAAAAGTGAGCTTGGAATAAGTGAGCAATCCAGGTGCAGAAAAAACTGGGGGCTGAGCTACCTTGCAAAATTAGGTTCAAAGAATTGCAATGGAAGGATAGAGAAGGAGGCAGTGGCTCAGAGTAGGCAAAGGGGTAGAAGGCTGGTTTGTCTGGAGACCTGGGCTGATGCTTTTCAGCCAGTTTACACATTTTGCGGTGGTTGAGTCTGGCCTATAGAAAGACCTGGGAAAGAAGGGATTTCATTGAACATCTTGGATGGAGATTATAACTTGATTTAGCTTGGAAGCATGTGCTCCTTGCAGACCTATAAAAGGTTGGTATCTTGAAAAGGGCAACAAGGATCTGTGTTCAGAATTGATGGGGCTGTGAAATGAAGCAGGTGTGGGAAGCCTCCACAACTGACCAGGTGGCAGAACAAAGGCTGGAAATGGCATGCAGAGAAAAGTCACCAAAGCCACGTGGTCTGTGCTTCCATCACAAAACAAAACGAAACTGAATAACCAAGCATATGGCCAAAGCAAGAGCTCCTAGAAAATGCAGGGAAAGATAATCTACCTGGGTGAGCTGGGTGGCACATACCTGTAGTATCATTAACTTGGGAGGCTGAGGCAAGAGGATCACCGAGTTCAAGACCAGAGGCCGCCTGTGTAACTAAAAAGACCCAGACTCAAAATAAAAATAAATAAAAAATGGGATGGGGGTACAGTCTACTGGTACAGCACTTGCAAAGTATGGGCAAGGACCTGAGTTTAATCCCCAAGTACCACAAAAAAGAATAAAAGAAAGAAAGAATCAGAAAACCTTCAGCAGACCCAGTGGGGCTAAGCCATACTGCCTTGGTGTTGTGCACTTAACCCAACTAGACCTAGGCAGCCCACATGGTGAGACTATGGAAGAGAACGTCAGTGTGCAGTTGCTAAAGAGCTTCCATTGCATTGCATTGGGAAAAGGTGTTGCAAAAGATCTCTTTAAAGTGCTGAAAATTAAAGATGTCACACTGAAGATGAAGGTGCGCCTGACTCATGCCATGGTATTTTCAGTTGCATCATATGCTTATGAAAGCCAGACGTTGGATAAGGGAGATACAAGAACTGATGCTTTTCAATTTGGGTGCTGGAGACAAATATTGAATATATGAAGGGCTGCCAAAAGAACAAGCAGATCTGTCCTAGAAGAAGTGCAACCAGAGTGCTCCTTGGAAGCAAGGATGGGTAGACTGTTTCTTTCATATTTTGGACATTTTGTCAGGAGGGACCAATTTCTGGAGTAGGATGCTATGTTTGGGAGAGTGGCAGGTCAAAGATAAAAAGGAAGACCCTCAACTAGATGAATTGAAACAGTGGATACAACAATGGGATTAAACATAAAAAAGATTGTGTGCCTGGCACAGAGTCAGGGAGTGTTTTGTTCTGTGGTACATAGGGTCCTTATGAGTCGAACCCAACTCAACAGCACCTAACAACAACATCACTATTTTTACTGAAAAATCATTTTCCCACATATTTTCTACTGTTTCCTCCCCAAATGGCAGGGTGGTAGGGAGACAGACCACAGATTTTTCTAAAGTGGTCAGCTGGCTGAACTGAACCCACAAGCATCCTGAGTCACCAAACAACCAAGTGCTAGGATCACAACTTATTCTCAGTTGAGACCTGCTAGAAGAGGTCACAGTGCTCATCATAGATTGCAAATGGCAGGCAAACTTTTGGACAAATGCCTATCATTTCCTTGGGTATACCCAATTGCGATTGGAAAGTCTGTAGACACAGAATGCTAGTAAGAACCTTTGTAAGTGCCTACTGTATTCCAGGCATTGTGCTATGAGCTCCAGAGACATTCTGTTCCTGCCAGGTAGCATGTGGCTAGAATGGAAATGGAGAGGGAGGCTGGGATGGAAAACAGGTCAATTTTTTTTTCCTTCTGCTCCAGGTCTTCCATAAGTCTCGACACATCCTTGAAAAGTCAAAAAATTGGGATAGGGATGGTGGGGAAGGAAGAGGGAGTACAAGGCTTATTCTTTCTCTCTGTCTTTTCTCTCCTTCGTTGGTGTATTAGCTGTCTATCACCTTGGGAAAATATCACCATAAACTCAGGGGTTTGAAGCATCAATTTATTATGTCACCATTTTAAAGGCAAGACATCTGATGTAGGTTTCGTGGGGCTAAAGTCAAGGCATCCACAGGGCTGTGTTCCTTTCTGGAGGCTGTAAAGGAGAATATATCTCCTTGCCTTTCCATCTTCCAGAGGCTGCCTGCATTCCTTGGTTCATGCCTCTTCCTCCATCCTCAAAGGCTGGTTAACGCCTCACATCACATCATTCTGACTTCCTCTTCATGGGCACCACCCAAATAATCCAGGATCATCTTGCTACTATTTTAAAGCTGGTTATTTGGCAACTTCTATTTCACTGCAATTTTCACCCTTCTTTGCCATGCCACATAACACATCCACTGATTATGAGAAGTAGTATGTGGGCACTCTGGAATCCACTGTTCTGCCTGCCACACCTGGTATTATGGAGCACTATGCAGGTGATCGGTAATCACATGTTTAGTTTTGGGACACTTTTACGAAGGCACTAGAGGCTGCTCCTTTGCAGTGTCTGAGCATCTGTGTTTGTGTGCTTGTGTGTTTGTGTATGTGTGTGTGTCTGCATGACAAAGTACACAAGTGCATTTGCACAGCCCTATACATCCATATGGGCAGACCCCTCATCATGGCTGGGAAAGCACATGTCCCAACACTGTGACATTTCCAAGTAAGCTAGCTGGAGGCTTGCAAAAATAACATCGACTTGACATGAAGCCAATTCCCACACTCAGCTCTTTGGAGAAAGGCTCTAGGATGGAGTGTGGGAGGTGATAAAGTTTCTCCCTGATGAGCATGTGGGATGACCACATCATCCCATGTGCAGAGAGAAGCAGGGCACGGGTGAGGGGGGTTCCAGTTCCAGCATTAAGGAGCATAAAAGTCTTCACTGCATCATTTCTCAGCAGCTACCCCAAATGAAGATGTGGTACCTTAGTGCTGTTCTGGAGTTTGGATTCTCATTTTTAATCTCTCTCCATGGCTTTCCAATTGTCACAGATACTGGGAAGCCATTGCAGGGGAGGGGCTTCCCAAAGTCACTTTTTAGGAAGGTAGAAATGAGACATCTGGAAGGGGCTGAAGGGTTGCTAGGAAAGCTTCTCTATAGCAAAGCAGCTTCCTGGCACACAGAACGGGCATGCTCAGTTAACAGTTGTTGCCTGAATAGTTTTGAGTGACAAATACGTTGGATCTGACATGTCTGGGGGAATTAAGCAACCCTTGATAATCCCACTTCTGCTCTGATCTCATGGTAGATTAAACACAGACTCTGGCTTTAGGTAGCCATGAAACTCTAGGCAAATCATGTAACTTCTCCAGAAATTCATCTCGAAGACTCCTCCAAGCACAGAACAGCAAACCCTTCTGTGTGCCTCATGTTTTTTAAAACCCAAGTGGAAGCATCTGAGGTCCTCTGGAGATCATGTTTCTCTCACAAGTGAGTTTAACAGCTAAGATTGTCTGTCCCAAATTCTCCTAATCCAAACCAGCTGGAGAACGAGGGCCAGAGACTCTCCATTGCCTGGAGAGGCACACCTCTGAGATGAGCTCTTTTTAATTTCTTCCGAGCACACCAGCTTTCAGGCATGGTGCACACCCATCTGTTTGGTTTGGTGTTTGCCTGACAGCGTGGGAGGAGCAGCAAGTAAGCACAGTCTTAGACATCAGATGTTCAAAATGCTATACTTTCTCCTCCATATGGGGGCCTAGAATCTCTGTGATGGGTCCACATAAAATAACTTTAAAACCTAAGAACATGAACTTCAGAGGCCCTGGTACCTGGGTCTCTCCACCAAAGAGATTTAGTATTGGATTACAAGGGAAATAAGAGATATCTTAGGCTCCCTCCACCTCGATGCCTAAAGAATGTGCATCTGCATGTGTGTATGTGTGTGTGAACTAGATGCTGTTCATGATGGACAAAGAGCTGGAGGAGTTGGTCCTTGACTCTAGCAACATTTTGCTTGGAGGTCTTAGATATCACCTTACCCCTTTTCTTTGCTTTAAGGCATCACTCTACTTCTCTGGGACGGATGGGGCTTTGGTACTCAAACCATTAGAAACTGGTCTCTGTAAAGACTACTGTAGGTGGACCCCTTCTACAATGAAAGGGCAAAGATCCGTCCTCTGAACATGCTGGAGCTCCAGGAGTAAAATGACCCCTCTAACTTCTTTGGGACTAATGGGAAGTCCCACTGACGGGAAATGACTTTGGGAAGCCCCTCCCCTGCAATGGCTTCCTAGTATCTGTGACAATTGGAAAGCCATGGAGAGAGACTAAAAATGCCCTCACACAGAGCTGTCCTAGCCCTGTTTGATGAGACAACAACCTTAAAGATGTCTATACTCTCTTGAAAACCCTAAGAATAGCAGAGAAGCGCTGGCGTAGCACCAGACACGGCACAGTGTAGGGAAATGTTTCATTCTGTCGTACACAGGGTGCCTATGACTCTGATCCAACTCGACGGCATCTAATAACAATAACAAACAAACAAACAGATACTCTCTACCCACTAATCACTTCCTAAAACTTATCTGAAGAAATAATTTCCCATGTATAAAGATGTCCATTTTAATAGTATTTATAAAAATTAAAAATTTAGGGCATTCTAAATGTCACATAATGAGAGATTGTTTAAATGAAGTATGACACAAACATACAGTAGAATACCAAATGGCCATTAAAAATATATTATTGAGGATTATTCAATGATTCTGGAAAACTCTCATGATGGAATGTTAGGCAAAAAATGCAGGAAAACTCTGTTAGACATAGTATGCTTCCAGGAAGTCTCAAAAATCATGCACAGAGCAGAGACCGGAAGGGAGGACATAAAAGTCTTCAAAGAGACTTATCCAGGAGATAGGAATATACATGATTACCATTTGCTTCTATAAGATTTTCTAAATTTTTCAAATTTTCTATAATAAACATGCAATGATTTTCTAATCATCAAATGCTTAACCTCAGTAGCTAGATACACACTGACTGGATGACCAGTGGGTATGGGGTCATGCTAAACTGGCCTTTGTGGAGTGGGGCCACAGTTAGGATCTTTCCTAGGCTTTTGCCTGAAGAAGGCTGCACCTTTTTATGCTCAGTGGGCCGAGCACACGCTGGCAGCTTAATTACACAAGTGATCTTGGGCCAATTTCAGGTGCTCAGGGACAGTTTACTCTCTAGATGGGAATGGGACAGTGGAGTTAGGAGAGATGGTCTGAGTTTTGAGGTCTCATTATTGATTGCAAGAGACACGATTTCTCTGACAGTTACCCGCTGCGCGGTGCTCTCACCTACCAGTTTCGGGGTCACATTGGTGTTCACAGGGGTCCAGGAGCCGCCGGGCACACAGGTCCATGGCCCAGGGCCCACTGGAGTTCTGCTGAGAGAACAGAACCACTTGGGCAGGGTTCAGCCAGTCACTGGCATCCAGCTGGCTCCCCTCCAGCAGGATGAAGCGGCTTCCTGCAGGGCGACAGAGAGGATGCAGGTCCATGTGTGCATTTATGAACACAGGCACGAGTCACTGAAGGCAGAGGAAGTCTCAATTCAAAAATGGCTCCCCCCAGTCCCAGCCTGCCATTAGCACCAGAGCAAGAGATCAGCAGCCGGAGGTCCGGTCACCCCGTGGACCGCTGTGAGGCCAGAGACATGAGGCCTTCCATCCATATTACTCCCACTGCCTTATCCCACCCCATCTTGCCAGAGTGTCCCTAAGGGAACAGCGACAGAGCAGTTCTGTGATGGCATGGCATGGCTCCATCAGACCCAGCCACAGGTATTGGCTCTCATCCAAGGAACAGGGACCTGCGGCCTGTCTTCCCGTGCCATGAAATAGCAGCCCTCAAACTCTGTGGACAGTCCCCACCTGCTTCCAGCCTTACAGCAACCGAGAGAACAGACATTAACAAGTCAATTAGAAACTGTGGACTTAAATGATTCAGGGACTCTAGGAACCTATAATACTCCCTCATTATATTGGGATCCCCCTGGATGAAAGCAAATTACTACTTCTGAGTTCGAGGCTTAGAGAAAGTTCCTGCAGTTAGGAATTCCTCATCTGGGCAAAGTAAGCCCAAGCATGGCTGATCCTTAAACACCTCTGCGGCTCTACCTAGCTCTTCCTGTCTCAAAAGCTGCAAGAATCTTGGTGTCTAGCTACCTGACGCTGGTGGGCTCTGCACTTCTCTACAAAGACAGGACTTATTTAAAGACAAATAAAAAGACAGCACATATACAGAAAAGGAGGTGGTCTGTTCAGCTGTTTGTTAACCTGATTTCTTAGTCCATCTGTGGGGAATCTAATCTTGTCCCAAATCATACTTATTTGGATTTATTCCCCCAACCCCACTATAGTCATAGGAAACAATTAAATGACCCTTGGGTTGTCTATCCATTGCCCAACTGGAAAACCTTCCTCTTTGGGGGAGGAGGTTGCATTCTTGTAAGAAAGGACTCACCATCAGCGATCAGGTGCTCAGGGACGTGCAGGGTGATTTTGACAACCAGAGGGCAGCTGACGTGAGAGGAGCACACGAGACCGATCACACAGCTTGTGACGCTGATCAGGGTCAAGGTGGTCTTATTCACAGGACTTCGGGGAGAACCCACTGGAAGTGAGATAAAAGCAAGACACAGCGGTAAAAATTGTGGCACTGAAAGTCCAACTTGGACTTTTGCAGGCACACAGGAGAGGTGGTTGTCAAACTTAACTCACAACAGGCAGAAAATGCCTCTGACTTCATGACCTCAGTGACTTTCATCCTCATGGACATCATGTCCTCAGTAGGAGTAGACGGAAATTTGGCCAGGATCAATAATGGTTCAGCCAAGTGCAAGTCCTCTGCACTCTGCCTGGGCTAAGTTCACAAGAGAAGTCCCAAAGGGGGGCCCCTCTCTACTTGCCTTGCTGAGCTCTGAGGGAGGCTGTTGTTGTTGTTAGGTGCCGTCGAGTCGGTATCCGACTCATAGCGACCCTCATAGGGTTTTCAATGGCTGACTGTTTCGGGATTGCCTTGGGAGTGGATTGCCAGGCCCTTCTCCCATTTTTGTGGTGCTGGGAATTGAACTCGGGGCCTCAGAGACTGCAGCGCAGCGCCCTACCCACTGAGCTAAATCCCAGCCCCTGAGGGAGGCAGGAATGCTTAAACCCCATGCTGCACTTCCACAACTGTCCACAGAAGGCGCTCTAACCAAGGGCTGTGCTGCCATGGTGAAGGAGCTCCCTGAGCCAAAGACCCTGTGCTTGCTTTATGGGTAAGGAGCCTACTAAATGACTCCTACTCTGCAAGGACTGGACTGAGAACACCGGAAGTTGGCGCTGCATGAGTGGATGATTTCATACCAGGACGCCCCCCAGTCCTACAGTCATTGGAAGAAATCACCATTGCTTGGGTAGAAGACACACTCCCAGGGAGGTGAGGATGGGCACAGGGAGGAAAAGGATTTTTTCTGTGTGTTTTGGGGTTGGAGGTTTTTATTGTTATTTTCTGGATTTTTTTTTTTTTTTTTTTGGTGGAAAGGATAAAATAATAGTAAGTAAATCTTTCATATGGAGGCAGAATACACATGGGAAATTAAGAAAGCAAGGCACCAAAATATGTAGGTCTTTTGAAATGTTTTAATGTTCTCTGTTAATATTTATTATTAATAGTAGCAAATGATTCCATTATGGCAGACACTATGCTAAGTGTGTTCCATGCATTATTTTCTTTTTTAAGATTTGCCTCCTTACAATATACCTATGAGTCTGAATAGTAACTACTTACTTTATAGACCAGGAAAATAAGACTTGAAGAGATGGCCTTCATGGGATACTTAATAGGTAAGAAGTGGCAATTATGTGTTAGGTCTCATGTTCAGGGTTCTCATGATTCACATCACTGAAGAGTGACTAGGATACTTTATGAAGCAGCTCTCATGAAGAAGCAGGGGGTTCAAGAGACTGCAGGGCATGTATAGGGGCCAAGCAGCTACAGATATGGAACCTTTGGCATTGGTGCTTTCAGGAATGCAGGCATGAGTTTTGGGTCCGTGGCCATATTCATGCTTTGGAGAGCAGCTTCCCCTGAGTGGGTGTGTTGGCAGTAGCTAGGAGGGAGAGATTCGAGGGTGGCAGGTACCCCTGGGTTCCTCTGTTCTTGCTAGCTGCAGATATTCTATTCATAAAAACTAGCATCCTTGCAGACTAGAGCCCATTTTCCCACACTTACAGATCTTCAGTCCAGCCCAGCCTCAGCAGTAGACCCACCACCAGAATATCCCTCAGGCACTCAAGTGCCACACACTCAAAATTGGACTTGCCACTTCTCAACCCGTTCCCCCTACAATTTTCACTGCCCAGGGAATAGCTCTGTCATCTACTTCGTTTCTTAACTCACAGAACTTTATCATGCCTAATTCTTTCCTTTTGCTCACAAGCCACACCTTCCTACTTCCAATGACATTTAATCATTTTTAATTTTCATTTTGTGTTCAAAATTTCTCTCATCTCCGTTCTCCCCAGCCCTGCCTCCCCCCATCATCTGACATCAGGACTATAGCAATAGCCCTCTAACCTGTCTTGCTGCCTCACTCTCACCTGCTCTCACCTCACCTTCACATGGCCCACAGAGGGAGCTGACCAACTCCATCTGCAACAGCAGGCCCAAGCCCCTTATAGTCAAGTCCAGGTACCTTCTGGATTCTGATGGCCTTCCAGCTTCATTTCCTAAGCAACTTGGCAACTTAACACCCGAAACTTCATTCTAGTAAACTATTTGCTGCTCCCTGACAAGACCATCATCATTTATGTCTCCGTGACTTTGCACATATTTCCTCCTCCACAGAAGGCCATTTTGTCACCTTGTCATCCTTGTATACACCTACTCTTCAAGTCTCAGCTCAAACAACATCTTCCTGCAAACACTTCTGGGAAACCTTCAAGAAGAGATTCTCACTCTCCCTTGTTCTTCCAGCCCTTGGCGTACCTTGCTGTTAGAGCTCTTCACCCACGATGTCATCACTATTTACAGGCATTTGCTATTGCTCTCATGTGATGGCAATAACTCACGACTGATATTCTTGTCTTTCTTTTCCATCTACAACATCGGCTTGTAATCCAATGTCTCTACCTGGCTTCAAAACTTCTGGTGGTTTCCTATTTGCCCTCAGAAGCAAGTGAAAACTGAGTAACATGTCATGTATACAGTTCTCAGTAGTGAACCTGTTCTCTGGCTTCATCCCTATCATGTATCTGTTTATGTTTATATTCTTACAACAGCTACCACCTTGAACTAATTTTACTTCGTTGCAAACCATGTACCTTTGTGCCTTCAGGCTTTTTATGTGCTGTTTTCCACTAGTGAAATGTCCTTGGCCTAGACTTCTTCTCTTCAAAAAATCCTATACAATACTTATGACCCAGTTCTAATTATGTTCTTCTTCGTTGCCTACTATTGCTGCCAGGTGGAATTTAGTATTGCCTATTCTGAGTACTCATTTTAATTTATTTATATTATTAAATGGAGCCTTAGCATTGTACCATGTTCTTATGTTTCTACTGCCTCTCACAGAGCCTGACCCCATAGCAAGGAGGTTATAAAAGGTTCTTTTTTGCTGATCTGATTGATGTATCCAGTCCAATTAAACAAACACATGCATCTATTATAGGCAAAATCCTTTATTAGACACTTTGAAAAGATAATTAGGCATGTTCTACCCCTAAGATGCTTAGTTTAGTTAATAGCAGTAGACAGCTGATGTACTGGGAGAGGTTGGTATTTAAAATAAACACATATGCTGGGTGTGGTGGCTCACACCTATAATCCCAGCAACTCTCCAGGAAAGGCAGGAGGATTGTGAATTCTAGGCCAGAGGCAGGCTGTGTAAATTAGCAAGACTTTGACTCAAAATAAAAACTTAAAATGGGCTGAAGGTGCAGTTCAGTGGTGGAGTGCTTTGAAAGTATATGTGCCATGTGTTCAGACCCCCAACACCACCAAAAAAAAATAATAATACAATAAAATAAACAGTTTGGGGCTACAAAGAAACTCATTCTAAATCATTCCTATGGATTTTCTTAAGTAAGATTTTATTAAAACAGGACACACCCTGCTTCCATGTGGCCTAGGTTGAGTATCTGCTCTCTGTAAATATGTATTGAAGATCAAGGGAAAGGGGGGCAACTTCATCCACATCTCATCTCAGAGAAACTGAGGCTTCAGAAGTCAGGTTGCCTGGAGCCTCTTCAATCTCTTCAGAAAAAATGGTGAAAAGGACTCTAATGCGGATGGCAGCAAAGGTACAGAAACTGGAATTGGGAACTAAAAGGCCTTCCAATCTCTGGGAAGAACATACCATATATGAAGGGAATTCAAACTAGGTAGGAGAGAGTCAACTGTGCACCTTATGGGGGACACTGGTTAAGTTCTGGTTGGGAGAAATGCTACTGATGTAGCACAAGGTGATGCCCCTCAGACACCGTACTCTGTGTCTCAAGGGAACTCTGTCTACCACTCTTTCACATGGGGCTCCAAGAAACCTGAGACCACACTGTGGAAAGATCTAACAGCAACAATAGGGATTCCACAGTGCTTTTGCACATTTTAAGAGAAAGTAACCCTGACAGTGGTCCTGTGCATGACCTATTGTCAACTCATTTAATTCACACGGGAACTGAGACTCAGAAGCTATTGTCCCTAGCCAATATCACACAGCAACTACATAGTGAAGCTCACTGGTGTTTGAATGCAGAATTCCCTCACAGTTGATGGTGACACCAGCAGAGTCATGGACAGGGGCAGCTATAGCTCCTGTAGTCACATCAGAAGCCACTAAATTTCAGTGTGGAATGGCACATATAGCAAATGCTCAAGGGACGGCTCTTTGAGCACTGATGAGACCAAACCAATTTCCTAAACTCTGCCAGGAGAAAGGAAGGGCTTGGAGGCTTAGGTCCTGAGACTCTACTGGGTAGGGACTTAAAGCTCAAAGAAAATGACATTTGTAAGCCACAGGTCATTCCTCAACTACTCTGCCCCCCAATTCCTGCATTGCTCAACCCCAAGGCCACTGTGGCTAAGTAAGCAAGGGGTACAAGTACTATGCATTTTTTTTCTACATATAACATTATTTCCTTTGCCTAAACACCAAAACATGACTCCTGAAGCTTCCGGAGGGAATTGAGAGTCTTCTGACCAAGAAATAGCCTTTCAAACAACTTGGAAACTTGTTTGAGAGTGCCATTATCTGGGAGAGATGATTCTCTGAAATTTTCCACTCTAGGCTCTTCTTTCTTCCTTGGGAGGAAACACCAGTTGTGATCCAAGCCTTCTTCCTCAGAGGCTGGCTTTGGCCCCCAGGGGTCCCTATGGCCTCACCTTCCCCTGCCTGGCACCTGCATCACCTCCCCACCTGTACCACCTCCTGCACCCCTGGAGCCTTCCCGCCCTGTCTGGCCTCCCCACCTCGACTGCGCCTCCGGCTCCGAGATGGGTCTGTGTAAAAGGTCAGCTGAGGGTCATTTTCTGCCTCTGTGCCAGAGTCCCCTTCAGGGTTCAAGAAGGCAGAACCAGCTGAAATGAAAAGAAGCAGGGTAAGCACAATACATTCAGTTTTGTCTCCATGACAAACTATAGTAAATTCAACAAGCTACAGTAAATTCAACAGAAAAATCAATAAAAATGAGATGGTCAGCTGATAATTAAGGAGAAGTGTGGGGGACGGGATTCTGGATATACAGATTCATGGAAAAGTAGACCTTTATGACAGCAATCACTACAGCCTTGCTCCCAACCACGCCATGTTTTCACAACTAAGGCCACTTCTGGCATCTATCTGCTAGACAGGACCTTCAAGGGTGAAGGGTGGAGAAGGAGGACAGTGAAATGTCCTGTTGTGGTTGACAAAAGGCTGGGTTTATATCATAGGAGCATAGGCTATTACCCTTTTGTGATTTTTTTAACTAGTTCTAGAATTAATATTTCACGCCAAAAGAGAGAAAAGCCAGGCATGGTGGTGCACATTTGTAATGCCGGCACTTAGGAGGCTGAAGCAGGAGGATCACTAGTTCAAGGCAAGCCTGGGACACATAGTGGGTTCCAGGCCAATCTGACCTACGTAGTGAGTCACTGGGATGTAGTTCAGTGGTAGAGCACTTGCCTAGATTGCACAAGGCCCTGGGTTTGATCCTCAGGATAGAAAAGAGATCAGGAGAACAAGCAAGAGAGAGAGAAAGCGATAGAAAATACACAAAAATGTGTACAAGCGTGACTCTGATGCTCTCTAAATCACTAAAGAACTCTGTTAGCATTTGGATGTATATACTCCCCATATTTTCCCGATACAGAAACAGGTAAAGGATTTTTAATTCCCCCTTAAAACAGCATTACACTGTACCTCCTCTTTTATAACTTCATTTTTCCCCATTAAGTACATGGGTGGGCAACTTTCCATATTAACAAATTCAGGTCTATATTACCCTTTCAAATAACTGCATTGTAAGCCACTGGACAGTAGATAGATGTTCCAGGTAGTTAACCAGTTCACTGTTGATGGACATTTAAGCCATTTCCAATATTTTGCCCATTTAAACATTGTGATAAACTATTTTCTACACATTTTTGCAAACTTGTTCAATTATTTCCTAAGTGTACATTCTTACAGGTGAAAGTACTTGAGCCAAAGGTTTTTCACATTTAATTTTTTTGTAAGTAGCATTGAACTGGCTTCCAGAAGGCTGTGCACGAGAGAATCAGGAGAGGAGATTGAAGGCCCGCCTCTGCCCACAGCCTGCAGTCCACCTGCAAGCCCCAATGTCAGGTGTGGCTACCTCTTGCTTTGTTGTTGATCCGTTTTCTCTGGCTACTAGAGGTGTGTGAGAGCAGAGTGGCCTGCTGGTGGTTGGAATCCACAGGGCTGGTGGCAATGATGTTATCTTTATACTTGTTCATCAGCGACAGCTTGGCATTGTCACTTCCTGTATAAGGAAAAGTTGAGGCAAAAGCTTTAAAAGAAAAGGTCAAAAGAAATTGAAAAGAAGAAAATCTATACAAACTCCATAGATGAGGGTTCATAGAATTGAAATAAGGAACCTGTAAAGTGAGAGATTGGCAGAAACTAAAATATTTCTCTCTGAATTCTAGGGGCTACAACATTATAGGAGGAGTGAAGTAAGAGGATTACAATTGAAAATCCAATTCAGCTAATTCAGCATTGATAAAAAGTCGCAGCTTACTACTCTTTGGCTAGACACCAACTGCAGTTGGCTTTCTTTTGGTCAGCACAGGATTCTGAATGCATTTGAATTTGTGTGCATTCAGGCAGAACATGACTTCCTTCTTTCATCACAATCTACACCATTCCCTATTGTCTGACCTCCAGCTACTGCACATATCTATGT
This sequence comes from Pedetes capensis, assembly GCA_007922755.1. Lineage (NCBI taxonomy): Eukaryota > Metazoa > Chordata > Mammalia > Rodentia > Pedetidae > Pedetes > Pedetes capensis. Next base: position 77,760 of record VMDO01005810.1, on the reverse strand, counting down.
GATCTGTCTGCCCATTTGAGTTTGTAGCCCTTGAGTACCATATAAGCACTCAGTGGCCTTAGCACTATGAAAAGTGCTGTGGGATGCACGAAAGATGTAGAAGACATGCCCCTGCTCCATTCTCAAGGAGTTCTAACTTTAATTCTTATTTTTGTTGGTAAGTGCTGTTGCGTTGGTGTCCTACTCATGGCGACGCTACATACAACAGGCCAAACACTATTATCAGTGGTTTTCTACTATTCATAGGGATTTCAATGGCTGGTTATTTTTTGGGAGTGGGTTTCCAGGTCTTTCTCCCAAGCCTACAGCACTTGGTGTTCCCAGGTAGTCTCCTATCAAAGTACTAACCAGGCCTGACCCTGCTTAGCTTCTGAGATCTGACAGGATTGGATGCCACAGTGGTACAGCTACAGGCTCAATTCTGATTAGGAAATCGTTATTCTTATAGGATATCTTCAACAGCATTTCCATTTCTTTCTATACAATTTCATTCTTTTAAGCCCCACCCAAAGTCTGTGTATCTTAAGCAGCATGTAGTACCAAATATGCCTTCCTCTAAGACAATTAGTACCTTGATAGGTCATTGTCAAGGGTTTACCTTTTTGGGATAGGCTTTTTCATAGCAGGTTGATAGAGAGGCAGGTGGGCTACTATAAAAGTACAGTTCTTCCCACTCTGCCTTTTGTGTTTGGTTTTTGACCCTGATGTTATTCTTCTGGATTAGGTCCAAGTCTCTTCCACCTAGTGTCTCCATAGACATGCAAAGCATCTGCAGTCTGATGCTTTCATCACATGCATTCACTTTCTTTGAAAAAATACATCCTTTGTGGAGACCACAGAGGCATAGAGAAGATAGCACAATCAAACACCCCTGGCCAAGTCTTAGGTGCCCAAGAAAAGAACGAATAGCACTGTCCTCTCCACTTCACTGGAGAATTAAATCACCTATGCAAATATACAACATACAAATAAAGTCAACACATGTTGATTTTTCTGGCAAACACCTTACTTGCCAGAGGATCGCTCATTATATACTAAAAAGGCTCTAACTCTCTCCTCTGTCAGATGTAAAGGCATCTCTGTTCCCAGTGCATGATGGAAGTGGAAGGCAAGCCAATTTACACAGTTCTTCTGACTTTGTAGATTAGAAAACAGCTCCAGTCCTTTCAGGAAACAGGTTATTTTTGCCCTCCCATTGGTGCCTCCCACTAGGTAACAAGAACTGTCCCTACCACCCCCCAGCTCACCGCGGCAAGGACCAAACAGCCCCTGCCCTTCTCAATCCCCACCTGGCGTGAGGTCCATCCCTGCCTTCTCATTGCAGCCCTGCAGAGAGTCGAGGGTGCGCGTGACTTGGCTGGCAAAGTCCTCCCCTCCGTTCATGCACTCCCTCTGCAGGTGGTGGCGCAGGTCAGTGATGTCATATTCGTAGCCATCCAGGATGGGCGTCTCCCGGATGCTCAGGGTGCCACTGGAGTTGTGGCCCTGCACACGGGCATTGCGCAGACTCTCCCGCCCGTGGCCACCGATCAGCACAGAAGGGATATAGTGAATCTCATTGGCTGCCTCAGCGCTGGCGCTCTTCTGGGGCTGGGGGACCCGGCGGCGTTTGCACCAGCGCCGGCGAGTATACAGGATCATCACCAGGCACAAGATGGACAGCAGCAGAGCAATCATGCCACCCTGGGAAGACAAGCATTTCCATTTCCCACTATACAATTTCATCTTTCAAGCCCCACCCAAAGTCTGTGTATCTTAAGCAGCATGCAGGACCAAATATGCTTTCCTCTAAGATAATCAGGCAGGACCTTGAAGGGTCATTGTCAAAGGTTTACCTTTTGGGATGGGCTTTTTCATAGCAGGCTGAAGAGAGACACGTGGACCACTATAAAAGTACAGTTCTTCCCATTCTGCATTTTGTGTTCTGTTTTTTGACCTTGATTTTGTTCCTCTGGGTTAGGGCCAAGTCTCTTCCACTCAGTGTCTCCATAGATACACAAAGAGTCTGAGGTCTGATGCTTTGATCACATGCCTTCATTTTCTTTGAAAAAAATATATCCTTTGTAGAGACCACAGAGGTATGGGCAAGAAGCCAGGTGGGCGCCTCCCACAGTCATTGCCCCTTTTGCTACCAGGATTCATCACTCACTCCTTAATTCACACATTCAGACGTGCTGAGCACTTATAGCAAGTATCATTCAGTAGCAAAGAAATATCTGCTGCGCCAGTGGTATGTCCGTGAGAGAAAAATGGAATGGAATGGTCAAGGGATCTGTTGCTTCCAGTTTAGCAAAGTTTGAGGACAGAAAAGTCTTTGGGTTATGAGAGACAGACAGACAGACAGACAGACAGACAGACAGACAGACAGACAGAGATTTCAGCTGTAGAAGTTAGGGAGAGGGTTTGTTTCTTGAGAAAAATTTGCTACATGTAAAGTTGGTTTCAGGCCATATTTTAGCAGCGTGGGGTGGCATCAAGTTTCTTTCTGTCCCACATCTAACCATCAATCTTAGGTGTATTCTAATTCTGGATCTACAGATCAATGAGTCTCACAAACTAAAACTCAGATCCCTTACCTGTATGATAGAAAAGAGTCCACTTAACTGCTCGGGCTGGTTGTTAAGACTTAGGTAACTAGGTTGAGTGTCTAGCACAATACATCACACATCATCTTAGGCTGTCCCCAGGATGACTATAACTATCTCGATCTGAGTAACTCGACCAGCAGGGAAAACCACCAACAAATCCTAAGAAAAAATCAAGTCCATCAGGAATTTACCACCAAATGTAGGGAGAAATGCTGCCATTCTGACGTGGCATTTTGGACCCCAATTCTCCCCTAATCATACCGTCCTTAGTGATAATCCTTATCATTGCTACCACTGGAACAAAGGAATTGAGACCATGTCCTGGAGGCAGGCTGGGGGAGAGGCTTCCTACTGAGCCTTCTAGCACTCAAAGGCCACCACCTGAGAGGTCGGTCCTTACAAGTCAGCACACTTGGTGTTGGCACAGGCTAGGATGCAGTGCTTGGTGAGACTGAGCACCTGGCCTTGACATCCTCTAGGGCAAAGTTTACAGGGCCAGAGAGACTTGCAAGCCCATTCCTGCACTGTGCTAGGCAGGCATAAATCTCCCTGTGCATAGTCTGTTCACTTCCTTACTTTGGTCAATATCCCTTCAAACCTATTTCATTAGGCTGGGGTGTGTCAAATCATTCTACTCTCAACCTTGAGCTTCAATCACTGCCACCCTATTGTACAGGCTACAGATGAAAAGCGCTATCAATTCCCAGGGGGCCCGCCTGCATGAGAATGGGTCAAGAATATTCCCCCAGACATATTAAATGGGGCTTCCTCTAGTCTCACAATAATTATGTTCCGGATTTATAAATTTCCTCTTCTAGTAAATCTTGCCTTTTATCCTCTCTCCCCCACCACTATTGTGAGTGAAGGCACATGCGCGCGCGCGCGCGCGCGCGCGCGCACACACACACACACACACATTTTCAAATAGGCTGCACAAAGGAGCAGAGACAAGGAACAGAGTCAGCTGCTGAGTGACAGGCCACGTCATGTGTCTTATTGGAGACGTATGTAACTTCCTAATTTTCAAATTTTCCTTTTATCTGGAGGACCCTTTCTCCTGGTACAATCTCTCATGCAAATACAGACAAAGAGTAAACATTCAAGTTGCATCAGATGGAAGTGCAAAGCCAAGTAACCTAGGTCCTTGCTAACCTCAACCAGGCCTGGCCAAGCCCTGAACCAATTCACTGACAGGAAGCCTTTGTGTCCTGCCCAGTAGTTTTCAGCAGAACCTTCATCTCAGAATCAGATCCGCTATCCTTTCCCTCACCCCAAATCGAAACTGCAACAATAGGTAATTAAGCCACACAGAAGGAATAACTTCTCAACTGAGAGAAGTTGTCAGACGTTGAATTAGGCCAGTGAAAGCCAGAGGTAATTTTATTCCCGAAAGAGCTATAAGAGCAGCATAAACATCAATCTCTGAGGAATGGTTGAAACAACATCTTTCCAGCTCACATAGGGGTTTTTAGGAGCCTATTCCACTCTTCCTCTCTAATATTCCTTTCCGATGATTGCAACAAAGCCATAAGTTCATTTCCTATATTACACAATAATAAAATGTGAACATCTGTCCATTAGTGGGTGTTTACTACGGATCAGGCATTTATTCAAAATGTTCTACACTTTTAACTCTAAGAGGTAGGGCCAATTGTTTCTCCATTTCAAATTTGAAAATCCTGAGGCAGAGAGGTTAAGTAATTTGCTCAAGGTCACACAGCAAGTGATTAGGGGGACTGGAATGAGACCAGAGTGACTAATTTCAGAGCCTATATCCTTAACCACTAGGCTGCAGTCATCGCAAATGAGCTTTTCTCATGAGAGACATACATGCCAGGAAAGAGTATAGAATAAGAAAGTGTGGATGATTTCATCCAGACCTGTCCTCACCTCTCAAAGGATAAAGAGAAACCAATCAAAGTAGACATGGCAGGCAGTGGATCAAAAGGGGCACTATCACAAAGGACCTTTTCCCAAGTACCCACTACATATCCAAATGCAAGATTAGCTGTTGTTGCTGTTGTTCGGTGCCTTTGAGTTGGGTCCAACTCATAGCGACCCTATGTACAACAGAACAAAACACTCTCTAACTCTGTGCCATGCCCGGCACTATCATAGGTCCTTCAACCCTATGAAAACAAGATTAGCTTGTTTTGTGAAAAAATCCAACTCTTACATTTCTATAGGGTTTAGCTCAGCTGGTAGAGTGCTCCTCCATAGTCTCTGAGGACATGGGTTCGATCTCCAGCACTGTGAAAACGGGAGAAAGACATGGCAACCCACTCCCAAAGCAATCTCAAAACAATCAGCCCTTGAAAACCCTAGTAGGGTTGGTATGAGTCGGACCTGATTTGATGGGACCTAATAACAACAACCAGCCTGCAGCTGTAGCCCTGTGGCATCTGATCTCATCAGATCTCGGAAGCTAAGCAGGGTCAGGCCTGGTTAGTACTTGGTTGGGAGACTGCCTGGGAACACCAGTTACTATAGGCTTGGGAGATGGACCTGACAACCCACTCCCAAAAATCAATCACCATTGAAAACCCTATGAACAGCAGAGAAGCACTGACAATAGTGTTTTGACTGTTGTACGCAGGGTCACTATGAGTCAGATACCGACTCGATGCCACCTAACAACAATAATAACAACAACATGTTAAAATAAGACTGTTGTACCACACATCACTACATACCTGGAAAACACTATTAGGTCCTCAACTTAGCTGCATTTTGATACATTTGTGCTCTCTTTCTGCTTAGAAACCACAAAAAAATCTCTAGGTTCAGCCCCCCGCTTTCTGATAACGAAGCCAGGGCTCAGAGAAGCTACAACACGAGCCAATACAGAAGGGGTGCTGCATCATCCCAGATCCTTCCTCACTGCCCCTCCTCCAGTGCCATTTTGTTAGGTTCATATAAAATTCCCTTTACCATGTCTGCAGTCCTGACACTCAATTAAAAATGTGTTATGTTTGTTTTTCTAAAACACATAACTTACACGAAGTTAGAATACAAGTTTTCATTTGGCTAAGCCTGTGCATTTAGCTTCCCTAATCTTGCTTTAGTGAAATGTTTCCTCTGCAGAAAGGCAGTGACTCCCAATGACTTCAGCTTTCTAGTCATCAGTTGCCAGTAAGAAGCTCAAGCCTGTAGGTGAAATCCAGTGCAGGCCTAGGAAACAGGGTTCTCAGGTACTCAAGCTGTGCTATATCTTCTTTACTTCTATAACTCAAATTGCTGACAGATGTCACAACACTTTGCAGTGCCTTATTAATTAATTGTGAATTATTATGTAAATAATGATATACATACAGTAATGTTATATAACATTAATATGTCATATTATTTAATAATCATATTTGTGACGATAGTTTATAAGATCACTACACTCAGATTCCTCTTAAGTACTTACCTGCTCTATCCAGTACAGAGATAGAAAGTAGAAGTATATAAGCCCTTCACCACAGTAGGTCAAGGCATGCATCTAGTCACCTTGATAACTGTCCTTCTACAATGGGGACTTAGAAATCCAGTGTCACATTCAATTATTATTACATTTCTGTGATAAACCATAGTTCTTTGACATATTTACAATTTTAACCCTTCTACCACTATGGCATCCGATCCTGTCAGATCTTGGAAGCTAAGCAGAGTTGGGCCTGGTTAGGACTTGGAAGGGAGACCACCTGGGAACATACAAGCAAAATTTTACTAAAGATCATTCAAAAGGGCCTGCAGCAGTATATAGACAGGGAATTGCCAGAGAATCCAGCCGGTTTCAAAAGAGGCAAGGAACCAGGGACATCATTGCTGATGTCAGGTGGATATTAGCCGAAAGCAGAGAATATCAGAAAGATATCTATGTTTGATTGACTATGCAAAGACACTTGACAGTGTGGATCATAACAAATTATGGATAAAACTTTGAAAAATGGGAATACCAGAGCACCTAATGTACTCGTGAGGAATCTGTACGTGAACCAGGAGGCAATTGTTTGAATAGAGCAATGAAATGCTACCTGGTTTAAAGTTGAGAAATGTGTACATCAAGGCTGTATACTTTCACCATATCTCTTTAATTTATATGATGAGCAAATAATGCAAGAAGCTAAACTTTATGAGGAAGAACATGGCATCAGGATTGGAGGAAAACTCCTTAATAACCTGCATTATGCAGGTGACACAACTCTGCTTGCTGAAAATGAAGAGGATTTAAAACATTTACTGATGAAGATCAAAGATCATAGCCTTCGGTGTGGATTGTGACAAAACATCAACAAAACAAAATCCTTACAACTGGGTCAGTATACAACTTCACAATAAATGGAGAGAAGACTGAGGTTGTCCACAATTTTGCTTTACTTGGTTCTACAATCAACACCCATGGTAGCAGCAGTCAAGAAATCAAAAGACGCATTGCTTTGGGGAAAGCTATGGCCAAAGATCTCTTTAGAGTATTGAAAAGCAAAGATGTCACATTGAAGACGAAGGTACACCTGACTCATGCCATAGTATTTTCAGTCACATCATATGGTTGTGAAAGCTGGACATTGTACAAAGGAGACAGGAAAAGAATTGATGCTTTTGAATTATGGTTCTGGAGATGACTGCTGAATATACCAAGGACTGCCAAAAGAAACAACAAATCTGTCCTAGAAGATGTGCAACCAGAGTGCTCCTTGGAAGCAAAGATGGCTAGACTGCGTCTTACATATTTCGGACAAGTAGTCAGAAGAGACCAATCTCCGGAGAAAGACATCATGTTTTGGAGAGTGGCAGGTCAGAAAAAATAAGGAAAACCCTCCATGAGATGGATTGACACAGTGTCCGCAACAATGGGCTTAAACATAAATAAGATCATGTGCCTTGCACAGAATCGGAAAGTGTCTCGATCTGCTGTACATAGGGTCACTATCAGTTGGACTTGACTCGACAGCACCTAGCAACAACAACATTTATCCTTCACCTACAGCCATACCACAGTGGCATCTGATCCCATCAGATCTCAGAAGCTACGTGGGGTTGGGCCTGGTTAGTACTTGGATGGGAGACCACCTGGGAAAACCAGGTGCTGTAGGCTCAGGAGAAGGACCTGGCAACCCACTTCCAAAAAACTATCAGCTTTTGAAAGCCCTATGAATATCAGAGAAGCACGACAATAGTGTTTCGCCTATTGTACATAGGGTAGCCGTGAGTCAGACACCAAATGGACATCACCTAATAGCAACATCTATCATTCAAAGTCAGTTCAGGAACACATGCTCAGCTGTCTCTTCTCTAGTTTCAATGCAATGCCCAAAGACCATTCCACAGGACTCTAAACACAAATACTTTTACCTTTGATTTTGTTGTTTATCTCATGTACTAGACTAGAGATTTCATGAGAGTAGGGGACATACCTAATGCATCTCTTATAGCTCCAGGGTTAATCACAGTGCCTGGCATAAAAGTCAATAATTGCTTGTGGAATGGAGGAAAGCAGGAAGGAAAGAGGGAGGGAGGAGGGAAAGGAGAGAGGAAAGGTTCATCAACTTTGAATGTATTTTAATAGGAACTTCTTCCACGTGCCTGCAAGCTAAATTTATATAAGTCCATTGCTTATGTGACTCATTCAACTCATGACAACATTATTCAACAAATATTTACTGATACCTGCTTTAGGGATATGTTTTTCTGGGGTCATTTTTATGGAGGTATTATAGTGAATGGAGTGTATATTCTATTTGGAGAACATAATGTGTAATGTGGATTTTAAAGGTGCAATAGAAAAGAAGACAAACATAGATCATAGGTTCTAGAAACAGTGCTTCTCAGAATAACAGACACTGCACTAGATGAAGTCATCTCAGACTAGAGAAGAAACTCTGGGTAACACCCTCAGGGCCAGTGAAATCCTTCCCAGATCAGTGTCACATGATCAATAAATCCTAGAACAAAATAATCTGTATCTATTAAATGTCACCAAAGTTTAGGGTGTCACGTGAGTTGTGTGAACCTTTGGCAGAAAAATGGAAAAGCTAAAATTTTGTTTCCAGTCACCATCTATCAAGAGGCTGCAGCCAATCAATCAGCTCACATTTCAAAGCTTAGTTTCACATTAGGAATAACCAGAAGAGTGAGTTTGAGACATAATTAATTATCCCTCAAGGCAACTGGACATACTGAATTCAAATTACATCCCCTAAAGGAATTAAATGGTGGTTAAAAAATGAGAATTAAATAGACAAGTTCAGTGGCCTGCACTTCCTGTTTCTCTTTAACATCACCCAAAGTTCAGGGAAAAGAACTCTTTCTCTCCTATAGGACAAAAATCCCTCACAGCTAGCTATGGCTTTTCCAAGAGTGAGACCAAGAGGAGAAAAACTATGGAAGTCCATATGGCAACTATTGTCACATTCCTATCTGGACCCAAATTTTCCAGGGATAAAAAATGGGTGAGATAGACAGACAGACAGACAGACAGACAGACAGACAGATAGATAGATAGATAGATAGATAGATAGATAGATAGATAGATAGATGAGAGAGAGATAACAGGTAGATAGATAGACAGACAGACAGACAGACAGACAGTCAGATAGATAGAGGGTAGAGAGAGAGAGAAAAAGAGAGAGAGAGCAGGTAGATAGACAGATAGATAGATAGATAGATAGATAGATAGATAGATAGATAGAAGGTAGATAGACAGATGACATCTCAATGTCCCCTCTGATCCTATGATTCTATGAGCCCAGTGGACCACTAGATCTAAATTACTAATAGCATAAAGGTCCATAATAAATACCAGGCCTAACCAGCTACAAGACTTTGTACAAACTGCATGGCCTCTTTGAGGCTGATGCAAGCCTTAGCGTATAGCATAAGGGGATTGAAGGAAACGCAGTGACTCTTGCAATCTGAAAATTTACAGATTGTAATATCGATCCCTGCTAAATTGGAAATAGATCTCAATTGGTAAGGTAATGGTAAGGAGAGTGTAGGTGGTTCTTCCTGCCCAGTAAGGCCAAGAACCACAGACTAAGTACATGAAGAGTGGATTGCGAGGGGCAGACCGTGAAGTCCATTTAGCCAGTGGAGCCCCTAAGAAACAGACACATCCCCCTCTCCAATGGTACAGTAAGGCCTTTGAAATCTGATGATGTCATGGTGTCATCAAAATTGTGGTAATGTGTTGTTTTCTCTCTCTCTTTCTTTCTTTCATTTTTCTTTCTTTCTTTTTTTTTTTCAGTACTCAGAGGTTAAACCCAGGGCCTCTAACATGCTAGGCAAGTACTCTACCACTGAGCCAAACCCCAGCCCCCTTTTCCATCCTTTTAAATTTTGCAACAAGTTCTCACTAAGTTGCACAGGCTGCCCGTGACCTTGAACCTGTGATCCTCCTGCCTCACCCTCCTGAGTCACTGGGATTACAGACATGAGCCATGGCACCTGGCAAAATATTCTTGACCTTGAGGATCCCTTAACTGCCATAGGGAGTCACCCAAATGATAGAGAAAACCCCTTGGTTATCTCTCCAAGGGATTCTCTTTCTGTCGTGGCTAGTGAGTAGAAATCCATTATCTCCTGCCCATCTCTTTCCCAAGCAGAAGACAAGTGGAACACTTTAAGCATATTAAGGAGTGAGTTCAATTTATAAATTATTAGGAACATTACCTTCTCTTGGGGGTTTTCTGAAGTCTTTAAGCATGGGGAAAGGCTTTCCAGTTGTCATGGGCTACCACATTAATTAAGAGGCCTCAGTGTGTCTTCTGGGGCTTCCTACGTGAATTGTATAGCCCACTGGCAGACGATGACCCTGTCCTGCCTGGCTGGCCTCTCACGGGGGCATGTGGCTGCTATTGCCTCTGCCTTGACATGCACTGGAACCCTGAGCTCCAAGTATACAGTGCTTAAGGAAGAAATAGGATGTTCCCCAAGTTCCCCTCTCATTAAAATTCCATTCTCTCAGTAAAGAGTGGTAACAGAAAACCTCCCATACATAAGAGACCAACTCTGGGGCAAAGAGACTCCCAGGTAGGCCGGTTGATATCTGACAGCCCTTCCAGCCTAATGAGGTCATGAGCACACTCTGCTCAGAAGGAAACTCAATCGTATAGCTTTTTACTTTATTTTATTTATTTATTTATTTATTTATTTATTTATTTATTTAGCTTTTCCTTGCTCTAAAAGTTTTACCACTGTTGCATTTTGATCACTCTCTTTCTTCTTTAATGTGGGAAGTTTGTCTTCAATTACTTTATGACACTCAGGAGTTTCATCTAATGAGAGCCTGAAGCCCAACAGGGACAGTGACTGGAGGCTAGCATGCTGGAGTCAGCCTGGGCTATTTCAAGTTGTCCTCCTTCAGATTCTTTTTTTAGAGCTGCTTTTTTGGTTCTTAGATTTTTCTTGCCTCAGACCCTTGACTTTGCTGTCCCAAAGCAAACACAAGGGAATACATTTGCTCCTGAGCCACTTGGAGCTCTCTGATCCTTCATAGCTTCTGTTGCCTGTCATTTGTTTTAATGAGACTGCTAGGGCTGAATGGTGCTGAGCAAAGCAGAGTGACAGAGAAGCAGCTTGCCTTGGGCTGGGTTTTCGGATTCAAGGTTACCCCAATGAATCCCCTCATCCCAAAGACCGGCCGAGATCTCCACACACTGGAAGAGCAATGAGGAATCAGGCTACCAGGGCAGAGCAGGGATCCTATGTCCCTCTGGATGAGCAAACTCAACAATGTTCTGAGAAATGGTGCTGCCTCATCAGACATTAAGGTTGAGACCCCCAATTGGTGTCAAGTATTAAGAGGCTACCCCACATATAACCACATCACCATATGTGTGTGTGCACCTGCACAGATGCACGTATTATGCATGATAGGCAAGCCAGGAGATAAAAGGGTCCACATGGAAGCAAATGCACTCCAGGTTGCTGTCTCAGCAGCCCATGGGCAGAGCTGCGTGAGACAGGCTCTCTCCCTGGGCTATGTGCACCAGCCCTTCAAAACTCCACAAGCCAAGCATGAAGCCAATAAATAAATATCTCCAGCTGGATAATGCTCAATGCCTTTTCCTGGCCATGTTCCTTGCCTCTTTTCTCTTTGTTTTTATGCAGCAGAGGATCTTGATGAAATAAAATCATGACCACAGTCTGCTCCATTAGGAATAAACATTAAGAGGATTATTGAACAAGTAACAGAAGAGGCAGCAGACACTGGATATTCTAATGACAATTAGACTTTACCCCTTTATCTCTCTAATCAAATGGAGTTATTAAACTTCTCTTCCATCTCCTCAAAAGTCAGATCATCCTGCTTGAGGGAAGAAGAAGCAGTCTTAGCAGATGACTCCATAGGCAGCAGCTAGGACTGAGCAAATAAAAATCAACAGCATTAAAACCTAGTCACTGAGGCAGACTTCTACAAGGCATGTACAGGGATTCCAATGACATGAGAGGAAAACAGCCTATAATACTGTTAGCCAGAAACAAAATGGGAGAGAGAGTGAAGATACCAAGATTTCTCTGAATGTGGTACATATCCATCAATGGAACTATCTGAATCAATTAAGGTTTAGAGTATCTGTTTCTTCCCCAGCTGAAAAATGAGATGGACCCTTAAAACTTGTGCCCTGCTAGTCACAGTATAAGTAGAGGGCTTTCACATGGGGGTATGACCTTGATCATATTCTTCTCCCACAAATGGGAATACAACTTGATTATCATGCTTGCCATAAGGTCTGGTGTGCCAAGACCTCATCAGAGATTTAGGGAAATCTCCAATGGAAGGGTCCCTACACTGGAAAAGCAAAGGCTCCATGTAGCTGATGGTTAGTTCTGTGAAAATCTCAAAGGTCACAAACCCCTATTAAGGAAAGGGTTAAGTATTTCTCAGCTTATAGCAACCTCACTACATGTGCTTAATTCTTCATGGAATTCCTGCCTTATTTTGTCATTTTCTGCATACATTGCCTTCTTCCAATATTATTGGGGCACTGGAGAAGGAAAATTAATACTAACTACCGTTTTCTAAATGCTTACTGTGTGCCAGACACAACACCTAGTGAATTCCATTCATTATTTCATTTAATCCTATCAATAAATATTAGAAATTACTATTTCCATTTTCAGAGGAGAAAACAGGGGATCAGAGGAGTTAAGTAACTTGTACAAGTTTACATAGAGATATGTGGCCAAATCAAGGCTCAAACACTGACTTTAGTGATGTGGTTATGGGACCTTATAGGTGAGAAAAGGACTCACCATTGTAGCCTGGGACCTAGTCACCCCACTTCCTATCTTCTCTAAGCTCTGGATTCTCTTGCTTCTACATCAACCTTTGGAGTTATGTAAGGATCCCCAAATGGCTATAATTGATACTATCTACCCTGCCTGCTCAAATGACCCTCATCTTCTCAAGTTAAACTTCATCATTAGGTGGGCTAAATTCATAACTTCAAGCAATAATTCAAGTGTTCCAAAGGTGGCCATTCTTGCCCAGTTGCCATTATACATAGGGTGGGGAAATCTACAGAGATACTGGTTCTTGGGTAGATGTTTTCTAAAGTGAAATCAACTCTCTCCAGAGCCTACGGGTACAGATGCTCAACTACTTCCTTGAGAACACTCTGATACACATGCACACAGTCTCAGGTCTCTGCTGTCTGTAAATCCTTACTCTGCAATGAAAGACCTAAGTGGAACAGAAGATGATCTGCACAACTTAACACCACACATCAAAGACGGACTAGGCAGAAAATGTTCTACTTGAACACTTTCAGGGAAACTAGAAACTGCAGTATAGTCAAGTCTCTCAGACATTTTCTGGCCAATAGATTTAGAGAGGATAAGAGAAGCCCTTTAGGTCACATGTCACATTAGGACCCCCAGGATGACAATGGTCACTCTGAACACAAGTAATTAATTCCATGCTGGTCATAAGTCTCCTTCTGCTGATAACTTGATTTGACCCACAACACTCAATGTTTTCATCACAAGCCCAAAACTGAATCCAAAACCCAAGTAAAACAATGAGCATCTATAGCTGGATCCCCTGTAACACTCCAGCTGTGGCTCAATCTTGGCCTCCAAGCAAGATGTGTAATAGAGCTAAAGACTGTGGAAAGGGAACAAGTGAGGGAACTAAGGGCTTAGGAGAGAAGTGGACATACAAAAATGAGCAGGGCACCATGAGCAGAGATCCTTTCCCTGTTTAGCAACAAAGAGGAGAGGGATAGGAAAGACTTAGAGTCAAAAGTCTTCTCTGGGGCCATGCACTAAGTGCTAGGGCTCTTATTTCTCTCTCTCTCTCTCTCTCTCTCTCTCTCTCTCACTCTCTCCCTCTCTCTCCCTCTCTTTAAAATTATGAAATTCAGTTTTTCTCTGGAGCTAATCAAACACAGGGCAGGGATTTAGCTCAGTTGGTAAAGTGCTACTCTGCAGTAGCTGAGGACCTGAGTTTGATTCCCAGCACTGCAAAAATGGGAGAAGGATGTGGCAAGCCACTCCCGAGGCAATCCCAAAATAATCAGCCATTGAAAAGCCTATGAGGGTCAAAGCTATGAGTCAGACATGACTCAACAGGTACCTAACAACAACAATTAAGCACAAAATCTGGAGAAGAGGCTTGGTTTGTAAAGGCAATCTCTGAGTGAGATCCTGACATTCTCATTAGGGCAGACTTTGTTAAACCATGGGCTTCAACATCAGCAGCATATTGTCTTCAGCTAATTACATTTTCACTGACAAAGCCATTATATAAGTCTTCCAATCCTTCCCATCATTAACTTAAAAAAGACACAAAACACCCAACTGCCCTGCCCTCCCGCCTCCCTTCCGGGTGTCCTGCCCACCCTTGCCACATGCCATCATCTTTGTTCTTCTGGTTTTCCAGGCTCACTCTCTTGTATTTGGCTTTTCTGGAGGCGACAACAAAGTGAAGTAGAGAGCCTGTCACAGAAGCTGGATTTCTTTACCAGCTGACTACGGCTCCCTTTGTTCTCAGCCAGATGCTAGTTATGAACACGAGGACCTTGGTTGCAGGACTGGTGCTCATCAGCCAAAAATGGGCCAGGAGCAAAGGGAATCTGGAAGCTGAGCCCTAGTTCTTCTTCAAGAGCCATGGTAAGTGACAAAAGGGTCAATTCTGCTACTGTTTGTCAGATTTTAATTTACTGATCAGTGGCTCAATCATGCAGAGAGAATCCATGGGTCAGCCTGTTCCAGCCAGAGACACTACATGATACAAGAGCAGTCAGAGCCTCCTGCTTCCAAGGTAACTGATGAGACCAACGTCATCTGCCAAGCCAGTGCCTAATTGTGTACCTGGGGCAGGCATGTTTTCCTGACCCCAGGCAGACCATTCCCAGCCAACCTGCAGCATGATTATGAATTAATTCAGATCACAGTGTTCACGAAGTTTCAATTTTCTCTTTTTTAATAGAATTTGTTTTTTCTATTCTTAACACACTCTGTTCTATTGTACAGGGGGAGAGAGGAACAATGACAGAAACAGGGACAGAGAGAGACAGGGAGAACAAAGATAGGGTAATGGGGATAGCCTCTGCCCATCTCTGAACCTTGCTCTTTCTCGGCCCTCAGGCTTCCTTCCTGCCTTCCTACCTAAGCACCTCCCACCCTCTTTCAAGTCCCATTGGGGGTCTCTGTGTTTCCTGAAACCAATTTTGATTTTTTTTTTAGGTACTTTGGGGTTGAACCCAGGGCCTCATACACACTCTGCAAGTACATTACCATCAGCCTGCACTCCCAGCCCATTTTTTTTTTTTTTGAGTCAGGGTCTTGCTAAGATACACAGGCTGCCTCTGGCCTTGAACTCACAATCCTCTTGCCTGTCGCTGAGATGACAGGCATGCACCACCGTGCCAGGCTACCACTTTCACTACTTCAAAGCAACAGTACAGGCTCTCTACCAACTCCTGAAGTCCATGAAAGTATTTCTTAGTTACTCCTTAATCCCTTATTTTGGTCTCCTCTGTATCATATCTCTGGCAGGCAGAGAACACACTTCAAATATCTTCTAGAGCCTTTGCCTTATGGGCTGGGATTTAGCTCAGTTGGTAGAGTACTGCTCTGCAGTCTTTAAGGTCCTGGGTTCAATTCCTAGCATCCCAAAAAAGGGAGAAGGAATATAAGAGTCATTACAAGTTGGACATGACTCGATGGCACCTAACAACAACAACAACAACAACAACAACAGAGCCTCTGCTTTAGCAGAGGACCCAGCACAGGACTCACCCTCAACTCTATTTGATTCATTCTAGGGAAGCACATCATGCTGGCTCAGGGAAGTTCATAAAATATAAATAGCATTTGAACAATTTGTCAGTTCAGACCTAAGACCTTTATCTGGAAGGCTGTCATTGTTCTTAGCCAACACTTGGGCTGGCTTAGAGGTGCATAACCTTGGCTGCAGATCTGCCTGGGGAGAAGCAAGCTACAGTAGGGAGATAGCTTCCTTGCCCACAAGGATGTTCAAATGCTACATGCATGCTATAGATCTATCATCTAGAGACTATGGCTGCCTTTCAGAAAGCATGATAACTTATGTTTATACAACCTCACTCTAGCTCCTACATTTTGGTGCCATTAGCAAGCAGTTATGAGATGGCTAGATGTTTGGTTAAACAGACACATTTTTTTTTTGGCTAGTAAAATTAACTGACCTGGCCTTGGATCTAACTGTTCCTGCTCTAGTCCACAGAGCTCTGCATGAATAGAGTCTCATCACCAGAGAGGTCAAAGAAATTTGTCATCACATTTTGAAGCATCTATTTGGCACCTAATTAGGTACAGAGCTGTACCCCACACTTTGTAAAGCAAACAGCAGAAAAAAGTCCCTTCTGTGAGCAATTGATGTGTTAATTCCCATGTTTATTAATGTATGCATTATATGTACTTACATATGTATATTTACTCCCACTAGTATTTCTGTTTCTGCAGAGTGATTGCAGGCAGAATGGAAAAGTTCTTGTTAACTCCATTCCATAGTTGGGGAGAGTAAATCAGGCTTACAAGAGGACCAAATGCTGTCAGGCCAGCAGTTTTCTCTGCCACCATACTGTGACAGATGAGGGCTACAAATTGGGTGGACCCCACAGCTACACTGAAGGTTGGTTCACTGCACTCCTGGCACAAGCCATAGCTCCATTTTTCTCACTCTCTCTCCATCAAGAAGGCATACCAGAATGTGAGCTGAGTGGAAATGATCTTATTACAGGTCATTTATAACTCGGACTCCACTCTGATGGGAAAAGGAAGCCAGCTACACACTTCAGCACTTTACCTGTCGTTAGTATCAAATGCACTTGCCACACCTAAACCATTGACAGGGACACACCAGGTATCCTGGCACTGTGGCTGCAAACTGCAGTAGTGTGAAAGCAGCCACTGAGGAAAAAACCCCAAGGAGCTGATGGCTTTGCCCACAAGGCTGGGTCAGGGACTATCCAGCCTTCCAGGCTCTGAGAGGGGCTTCACTGCACACTACCACGTGATCTCACGCCAGGACTCCCACCATGCCTCATAACACTCAGAACTGGACTTCTCAGCCTGAGAAACTTCCACAATGATTTTGCTCAGTATTAATTTTTAAAAATACTTAAATATAATCATTATATAAATTATTTACATCATTATAACTATAAAATCACATTTATGTAATTTGTTTTTGTTGTTAGGTGCTGTCGAGTCGGTGTGTGACTCATAGCGACCCTACACACAACAGGTAAAACACTATTGTCAATGCTTCTCTGCTGTTCATAGGGTTTTCAATGGTGGATTGATTTTTTGGGGGAGTGGGTTTCCAGGCCTGTCTCCCAAGCCTACAGTATCTGGTGTTCCCATGCGGTCTCCCATCCAAGGACTAACCTGGTCTGGCCCTGCTTAGCTTCCAAGATCTGATGGGATCAGATGCCACAGGGCTACAGCTGCAGGCTATTTATGTAATATAAGATAGATAAAATAGGATAAAATAGGAGGAGAGAGACACTTTGGGACTGTCCACTTCTGGTACGATTGACAGTCTTCCCCTACAGTTCTTAATCGGTGAATGGGAGAAAAGAGACAGAAGTGAGGGCTTAGTGAGGAAAGGGAGCCACAACAACCAGAAAGGAGTCCAGAACAGAACATACGACGGAAGGTCTCAGGGCACAGACCAAGTGCACTGGCTGACCACCTGCTCCTAGGCCCAACAGTGCCACTTACCAGTCATTCACCTGTTCAACCTCTTCGAGCCTCTGCTTTCTGTTTGGTCAGACTGGCTCAATCTTCTTCATAGGGTGGTTTGTTCACCCCCAAAGGCCATTTTGGCCTCTTAGTAAAAGGTGAGGCCCTCAGCTAAGACACAGAGTTGCATTATCCGTCCCAGCAAAGAACTTAATCTCAAGGGAGACATGCTCAGACACAAATAAGGACAATGAGGAAATATGCACCAAGGGGTGCCTTGCAGTTGTTAGATGCTGTCGAGTCAGTCATAGGGACCCCATGTACAACAGATGAAACACTCCCTGACACTGTGTCATGCCAGCACTATGTCAGTGCTTCTCTGCCATTCATAGGGTTTTCGATGGCTGATTGTTTCGGGAGTGGGCTGCTGGGTCCTTCTCCCTAGCCTACACCTGATGTTCCCAGGTGGTCCCATCCAAGGCCTAACCAGGCCAACCCTACTTAGCTTCCGAGATCAGACAGGACCTGACACCAGGGTGGTACAAGGAATGCTTAGTACTGCTTAACTCAGCCCAAAGGGAAGGGGGCTCAGGAACACTTTCCTAGAGGAAACCACAAGCTGACTCTGAACTTTAAAAAGCATGTTGTTGTTATTGTTAGGTGACGTTGAGACAGTGTCAGACTCATGGCAACCCTACGCACAACAGGTGAAACACTATTGTCAGTTCTTCTCTGCTCCTCATAGGGTTTTCAATGGCAGATTGATTTTTGGGAGTGGGTTGCTGGGTCCTTCTCTCAAGCCTGCAGTATTTGGAATTCCAAGGTAGTCCCCCATCCAAGTACTAACCAGGCCTGACCCTGCTTAGCTTTCAAGATCTGACAGGATTGGAAGCCACAGTGCTATGGCTGCAGGCACTTAAGAAGCATAGGAAGATGGAACTTCACTCAGAGAGGACAAAAACATTTTAGGTCAAAATGCCAGCATTAGTGAAAGCATAGAAGTATTCAATAGCAAAGGAAGTCCAGGAAACATGACTGAGCTGCTCAAGGTGGCTGGAGTAGAGAGCGGCAGGCAGGGAGTGCAGGGATAAGGGGCAGGGCAGAAAAGGTTTGATGCCTTGGAATCCATCCTTTCAAGTAGGAGGAACTCCTCACTAGGACATGGATGTAGTCAGAGTTGCATTTTTATTACAAACAGACTGGTGGTGGTAAGAGGGGAGTTTTGTAAACATGCCAGAAGAAAAAGTGAATAAGTAGAGAATCTTGCCTCATTCCAGGGGCAGAGGGTGTGAGGGGTCTGCATCAGCAGAGGCAGTGGAGAGAGAAAAGGGAGAGGGATTCTAGAGATATTTGGAAAATATAGTGGGCAGAGTGTAGACAGGATGACAGGACAGGAGAATCTCACGGCCCTAGTGGGCACAGAACCCAGATTTCAGAAGGTGCAGAAAATAAGATCATGGCTATTAAGAATAAATAGGAAGACTGAGACATATTTGTCCCCAAACACTGAAAATGCACTATTTTTTAGGGGGGTTTCAAGTGAAATAACTGTCTTCTCCCTTTTGACTCTTCCCTCTCTGCAACTCCAGCAATGTGGAATGAATTCACCCAGCTAAGACAGTATTTAATACAGATGTGTGAAAATTTCTGAACGCAAACATCAGGCCTTCGGACCTGCTTGCAGTACCACATGGGAGCAGTGCCAGGCACACTTCCCACTCTAACTTTTTCATTAAATGAAAACAGGTGAAAATGGAGAATCAGAGTCGACTGGGATCAAACAGGGGAAGGAACCTGCACAGGGCAGCAGCCAGAGGGAGGCAAGGGAGTGGAGATGGGAATGGACACCAAGTCTCCAGGCTCTCCAAGAGGAGCCTCCCTCTCCCAATGGGAGTAATGGACTGAACTGCCCTTGCCTGCCCCCTTCCCCAGGCCATCCTGAGATCCTGTGAGGTCCACTGGGAAGGAAAATCTGGGAGGTCTCCTGCAGGTCCTGCTCTGTTATTCAGTGAAGTGAAGGCCGCCATCCCATCAGGAATTTCCTTCTAAAGCAGATGTCCCTCCACCCAAGCCTTAGCTGTGCTGTCCCGGGAACAGGCAGCTGAAGCAACGCTTCCACGAGGAAGAATAAAAATGCTGGTCTGGCTGAGTTTGCTGGGAATCACTCTACCTCTGGCTTCACCCAAAGTCACTCAGAGCTGATACTGAGGGATCACCCTCTTGGCCAAGTCCCCAGTGCTGGAGGCTTGAGGCTCTTCTCATAGCCTGCTCCCTCCTGTAGCTCGGGGTACATCCCTTCGTGAGGCTGGCTTTAGGGAGGCTTCCTGAGTGCTTCCTGCTTAGGCAGGTTGGGGGTTCATCTAGAGCGACTCCTGGGAGACTGTGAAGAGCAGAGGCAGCATGAGGCAAGGAGCCCTGAGCCAATGGTTCAGCAAACCCAGGCACTTGCAGAAAGGATGTGCTATACCAGACAAAGGGCTCTCAGCCACCAAACCGCTCCCAAAGGTCCTTTTTTCTATTCCACCCACCCTACAGCCACACAAGCCATCATTTTCCCTGTAGATCATCAACTCATGTCCATAAATGGAAAAAAGGAAAGCAGAGTCGCTGCAAGGAATGAAAGAAAGTTTCTATGTCAATTTCTTTCAAGTGGATCAATCAGGGATTGCTAGTGTCCCACACATACTTCACCTTCATAGTCCTGGAATGTCATCAAGCCTGGGATCCCCAAAGCAGAGGACAGAGCCCATCTATATGTTCCTGGGACACATCATACCAAATGGCTGGTAAAGGTGGTGCATATTTTGTCATTATTTTTATAAAAGATTATTTTTCTTAACTTGCATTGAAATAATTAACTGCAACTCCAAACCCATGATATTATTGGCATTTTTCACCTCAGATAAAGACTGAAATAAGTTAAAGGTGCAATTAATCTTGATAAAAACACTCAGAAAATACTAGTACAGATTGTATTAAAATGTGGCAAGAAAAATCCCACAAGTCCCTCAAGTTTTAAGAGTCATTATTTCAGTCAAATCTCTCACTTTCAGATAAGAAAACTGAGACTGAAGAAGGGTAAGGGGCTTGCCTGATGTTTCAGAGTTTTTGAGGGAACAGGGGTATAATCAAAGCCTCCTGAGTTTGGGTTCAGTGGCCTTGCCTAACGTCAGGCTGCCTGTCTCATTGGCCTATCCCTGGTCTCTGTTGGAGAGGCAGGTGTATTGTGAGTACAGCTGGGTCTAGGCACAAGCGTTCTTGCTGTGGAAGCTGCAAACAGAGCCCCAGCTGAGACCTGCTACTGCTGCCCTCTCCCACCCTAGGTGGGGTCCAAGAAAAGTGAGCAGGATCCAGAGGGGCTGGAGGCCTCGGACTCTGGTCTCTGAGCTACAGAACACTGGGAAGGACTGGCATGGACATAGCCAGCTGAAAGTCCAGGGATGGTCATTGGGGTTTATATACTCCATGACATTCAGAGAATGAAAAGGGGATAACAGAGGGATGCTTTAACACCATTGTTGGGATGCAGAACCCTTCTAAGTTTGTTTGGTGTGAGTGCTTACCTGACTTTGTAAGAAAGAGTCTAGGTTCTGAGCTGCCAAATTCAGTGTTCACTGTTACAAATCCTAAATGCTTACATATCTAAGTCCCAAAGTCTTCTATCTTCTTCCCCAGACAAAGAATAGCACAGAAGAGAGCAAGAGTTGATTGAATCCTTTCCTATATACCTGGTATCTGATCTCCCAGATAATCTCCCAAATAGCCCTGTGTGCTTTATGGTATCAAGGTAGTGGAATTCACACTTCAATCCACCCTAAGTCATTATACAAATCCCAGGGAGCCAGAGCCTAGCAGGTTCCAGATACTACTCAGTGAAGCACTTACTGCTGTCAGCCATAGTACAACATATCAATAAACTGACATCTGATTCATCCCAAGTTAGCAGGCTACTTGACTCATCGAGAGCTATTCGTGGACATCAGTGGCAGTGGCAGAGGCATCAGGAGGGGGATATCATAAATAGCAAGGCAGCAGCAAAAAGCACCTGACATTCCAAGATTTATCATAGAGAACCCTCTGCAACCTCAAGGAGGGCTACTTACATCAGCCTCTCATATAGGCAAGATATTTAATGAACTGTTGTTGTTGTTGTCATTGTTGTTAAGTGCTGTCAAGTCCAATCCGACTCATAGTGACCTTATGTACAACAGAATGAAACATTTCCCCACTCTGTGCCAGGCACATGATCTTTATTATGTTTAAGCCCATTGTTCAAACCACTATGTCAATCCAGTTGAGGAACTTACTTTTTTTCATTGACCTACCACCCTCCCAGAGGTGTGATCAGACCACACGTCCCAAATACACAAAGCACAGTCTAGTTATCCTTGCTTCCAAGGAG
Organism: Pedetes capensis; assembly: GCA_007922755.1. Classification (NCBI taxonomy): domain Eukaryota; kingdom Metazoa; phylum Chordata; class Mammalia; order Rodentia; family Pedetidae; genus Pedetes; species Pedetes capensis. The sequence goes on along the minus strand of VMDO01005810.1, from coordinate 55,611 downwards.
CACTCTGGTTGCACTTCCTCTAGAACAGATCTGTTGGTTCTTTTAGCAGCCCATGGTATATTCAATATTTGTCTCCAGCACCCAAATTCAAAAGCATCAGTTCTTCTCCTGTCTTCCTTATTCAGTCTCTAGCTTTCACAACCTTATGATGCAGCTGAAAACACCATGGCATGAGTCAGGCACACCTTCATCTTCTATGAGACATCTTTATTTTTCAGCACTTTAAAGAGGTCTTTTGCAATAGCTTCTCCCAATACAGGGCATCTTTTGATGTCTTTACTGCTGCTCCTGTGGGTGTTGATTGTAGAATGAAGTAAAGCAAAATCTTAGACAACCTCAATCTTTTCTCCATTTACCATGAAGTTGCTTACTGACTGAGTTGTAAGGACTGATCTTCATCAGTAAAAATGTTTCAAATCCTCTTCACTTTCAGCTGCTTTTGTCCTTTGCATAACACAGGTTGTTAATGAGTCTTCCTCCAAACCAAATGTTGCATTCTTTTTATAAAGTCCAGCTTCTTGGATTATTTGCTCAGCATAGAGATTGAAGAGGTACAGTGAAAGGTTCCAGCCCTGACACACACCTTTCCTGACTTTAAACCAGGCAGCGTTTCCTTATTCTGTTCTCTGTTCGAATAACTGCCTCCTGGTCCATGCACAGATTCCTCATGAGTCCAATTAAGTACTCTTGATATTCCCATTCTTCACAATGTTATCCATAATTTATTGTGATCCACACAATCAAATGCCTTTGCATAGTCAATAAAACAGATAGCTGGGCAGGGTGGCTCATGCCTGTAATCTCAGCAACCTGGGAGGCAAAGGCAGGAGGTTTGTAAATTTGAGACCAGAGGCAGTCTGTGTAATCTAGAGAGACCTTGTCCCAAAATAAAAGGTAAAAAATGGGCTGGAGGTACAGCTCAGTGCTACAACACTTGCAAAGCATGCAAGCATGTGGCCCTGGGTTCAGCCCCAGTACTACAAATATGTATGTATGCATATGTGTGTATGTGTACATATATATGTATACATATATATATATACACACACATATATATACATATATATATATATATATATATATATATAAAACATAGACATATTCTGGTATTCTCTGCTTTCAGCTAATATCCACTTGACATCAGCAATGATGTCTGTCCTTGGTTCCATGCCCTCTTCTGAATCCAGCTTGATTTTCGGGCAGTTCCCTGTCTACATATTGCTGCCATCTCTTTTGGAAGATCTTTAGCAAAATTTTACTTGTGTATGATATTAATGATGTCTTCAATAATTTCTGCACTCAGTTGGATCCCTTTTCTTGAGAATAGTCAAAAATATGGATTTCTCTCAGTCATTTGGCTAGGGAGCTGTTCTCTAAACCTTTTAGCATAAACAAATGAGTACCTCCAGTGTTGCATCTGTTTGGTGAAACATTTCTATTAGTATTCCATCAATTCCCAGGGCCTTGTGTTTTGCCAATTCCTTCAAGGCAGTTTCCACTTCATTTTTCAGTACCATTGGTTCCTGATTATACACAACCTCTTGAAATGGTTAGTTATCCACCAATTCTTTCTGGAATAATGATTCTGTGCATTCCTTCCATCTTTTTTTGATGTTTCCTGTGTCATTTAATATTTTCCCTGTAGAATCCTTCTTCAATTCCTTAAGCTTGAGAAAACCAGAACATGTTCTACTCTTTTGGTTTTCCATCTCTAGCTCTTTGCACATGTCACTATAATGTTTGATTTTTGTCTTCTCCAATTGCCTTTTGAAATCTTTTATTTAGTTCTTTAACTTTGTTATGTCTTCCTTTTACTTTAGCTGCTGGGCATTCAATGACAAGTTTCAGAGTCTCTTTTGACATGTAATTCGGTCTTTCATTTTTTTCCTGTCTTTTTATTAATATTTTTCTTTCCTCATGAATGTTGTCTTTGATGTGAAGCCACAACTCATCTGGTCTTTGATCATTTAGTGTCTAATGTACTAAACCTGTTCTTAAGGTGGTCTCTGACCTCAGGAGGGATATACTCAAGGTCATCCTTGGCTCTCGTATACTTGTTCTAATTTTCTTCAGTTTCAGTTTGAACCTGCATATCAGCAGTTGATGGTCTTATCCACAGTCAGCACCTGGTCTTGTTTTGACTTTTGATACTGAGCTTTTTCATCATCTCTTTCCACAAATGTAGTCAGTTTGTTTCCTGTACATTCCATCTGGTGAATTCCACACAACAACAACAAAAGTCACCATTTAAGTTGGTGAAAACATGCATTTGCAATGAAAAGGTCATTGCTCTGACAAAACTCTGTCTTGCGATCTCCAGCATCTTTTCTGTCACCAAAGCCATATTTTCCAACTACTGAGCCTTCTTTTTTGTTTCCAACTTTTGCATTCCAGTCACCAGTAATTATCAGTGCATCTTGATTGCATGTTCGATCTATTTCAGATTGCAGAAGCTGGTAAAAATCTTCCCTATCTTCATTTGTAGCCTTAGTGGTGGGTGCATAAATTTTAATAACAATCATATTAACTGTCTTTCCTTGTAGACATATAGATATTCTTCTATCACTGACATGATTGCACTTCAGGACAGATCTCGAGATGTCTTTTTTGATGATGAACGCAACCCCATTTCTCTATAATCTGTTATTCCTGGCATAGTAGACCATATGATCATCTGATTCAGAATGGCCTATGCCAGCCAGTCCATTTTAGCTCACTAACATTGATGTTTATGTGCTACATTTCCCTTTTGACGATTTCTAATTTTCCTAGATGCATACTATGCACATTTCATATACCAATTATTATTGGATGTTTGTCAGTTTGCTGTACTGTGTCGGCTTGTATATTGCTGTGATGCTGAAAGGTATGCCACCAGCACTACAGCAAAGTCACCCGTGGTGGACAGGTTTCAGCTGAACTTCCACACCAAGACAGATTAGGGAGAATGACATGGCTAACTTACTCCCAAAACAATCAGCCATTGAAAACTTGATGAATAGCAGAGAAACACTGTCAGATATAGCGCCAGAAAATGAGCCCTCCACACCCAGGTTGGAAGGCACTCAAAAGACGACTGGGGAAGAGTTGCCTCCTCAAAGTAGAGTCTACCTTAATGACAGGAATGGAGTAAAGCCCCAGGGACCTCCATTTGCTGATGTGGCATGACTCAAAACAAGAAGGAGCAACAGTAATGAACTGTAACACATACTTAAAAGTTTCACAGTTGAAGTTATAAGGGAAGGTCTAAAAATGCTTTGTCCACTTAGCGCCTCATTTGCATGGCTGAGAGCTACCACACATGTATCATTTATCAGTCTCCACACAAATAAACTTTATCATGGCATCATGTTTGGAAGCATAATTAAACCTTTATTCTTATCTGCTTACATTAGATGTTTTGTTATAAGGGAGTGTTTAGATGTATCCCAGCATTTCATAAATGTCTACTGTGTGCATCAAAGTTGAAACCAAGCAGGAGCCATCAGCCTTACAGAGAAGAAAAACAACATATTTGCTAATAAGTATCTTATTTGCATTTCTCTTTTCAAGTCTAAACATAGTATCATTTTTATCATCATCTGTCTTTGTTAAACACATCACTCTCTCTCAGGAGAAGGTAATGTACTAGGATTCCACCTTAATCTGAGAATACCACATGCTTTTAGTTTCTAGCAAGAACAATATTTGTCAATGCCTGCCCTAAGTGACAATTTTAATCTGTGTATGGGGGTCTGACTAAAACTAGCAAGTCGCCATTTTCTACACTGCAAATAGGAGTCTAACATTTCTCCCAGGTTGTTAGATTTTAGTCTCTGTTTGGGCTCTGAAGACAAAATGAGGAGACAGTACTATATGAGGGTCCACAAACTATGGCCTCTAGTCCAAATATGGCCCACTTACCCATTTTTGCAAATAAAGTTTTATTGGAATACAGCTATATTCATTCATTGTGTATAGCTGCTTAAGCACTGCACTGGCAAGATTTGAGTGGTTGAAACAGAGCCGTTATGGCCTCAATGCTGGGAAATGCTAACATCTGGCCCTTACAGATTCCTGGCCTAGGTAATATCCTGCCATTGTCCATGCTAGAGTTCTCTCTGTGGATTTATGACTGGCTATATTTCCACTCTCGAAACAATCTGCCCTTGAAAACCCTATGAACAGCAGAGAAACACTGACAATAGTGCCAGACATGGCACAGTGTCCAGGAGTGTCATACACAGGGTCGCTATGAGTCAGACCCAACTTGATGGCACCTAACAACAACATATCTCTGTACCCAAGTATAGTCTGTCTCCACTCAGGGTCCACCAGTGTAGGTTTGAAGCCAGATTTAAAGGCACCTTCAGGTCTATGAAAGAACGCCAAACTTGACATAGGCTGAGCATGAGGTAGTGACAGATCTAGAGGAACAATAATAGCACCAGGAATCAGAATCTCTTGAGTTTTTCCAACAATATTGGCCATGAGTATCACTCCCCACTCTATGTCTTCTTTTCCTTATTGAAAATAATAACAATCTTTGTATGTGTAGATATCTGGACAGAAAAGGAATTCCTATCATGCCATCATTTGGTTTGATTAAAAAATAAATCAACTGCTAGGTGTGGTGGTGCACAACTGTAATCCCAGTGACTTGGGGGGCAGAGGCAGGAGGATCTCAAGTTCAAGACCAGAAGAAGTCCATGCAATTTAGTGAAAACCTGTCTCAAAAACTAGAAAAAAATGGTCTGGGGGTGCAGGCCAGTGGTACAGCACTTGTAAGGCATGCAAGCGTGAGGCCCTGGGCTCAACTCTCAGTACTGCAAAAATAATAAATAAAATAAATAAATGAATCAACTAATGAAGTTCTTCCAGGAAAATTGGAGCTTGGATTATCATCCTGAATCACAGGGTACCTGGTAGGAAACCCTGTAAACAATGAAACAAATGTGGCCTAACCATGCCCTGGATGTGCATGAACACATCCTATAGTTGAAATGGGCCTCTTTTGTTGCCCTGTTGCCCTAATTGCCCTGATCCTTTCCCTAAGCACAGCTCCTCCAGGACTCCTGAGGAGGTTGCTATGATCTCAACTTCTTTTCAGGCTCCCTAAAGTAGTGGGGCCCTGGGTAACAGACTGCATGCAGAATTGTTACAGGCAGCTTGTGCGGCACCCGAAGAGTTTACCTAGCTAATATTTACAAGACACTTCCCATGGGCCTAGCACCATAGGAAGTACTTGGTAAGAATCGTCTTATTTAATTATCAAAACAGTCCTATGAAATAGGGTCTATCACTATTCCTGTTTTAGGGATAAGGAAAGTGAGTTTAAAGAGATTAAGAAACGTGTACAATTTCACTAAAAAATCTAGTAAGTGGTAGAGTGATGACTGAAATTGTCTCTAATAGCAAGGCCCTTGTAGTAAGCCCCATTCTTGAAATTCGGTACCATACAAGTGGTCATCCTAATAGGCTCCTCAAGGACCACTGTGTGCTCAGAACCAAGCCCAAACTTCTTTAGTACACTTGTTCCGGTCACCCAATCCAGCTCTCCACCTTTGGAAGTAGCTCAGAGGAGACATCATGGTACCATTTTAACTAATTCTTTTGTCTTCCCTATCTTCATCAAATAAAGAATTCCTGTTGTGCTAGCTAAAAGAAATAAAATTATTCCACAGTCTGGAAACCTGAAGAAGTCAGCCAACCCCTGATGCCACTGACTAAAAGAATTCTTGTAGCAGAGTCCAATTTGAAGTCAGATTACACTTGTCTTGAATCCTGGCTTCACCTCTCATGGTCTGTATGACCTTGGGCTTACCATGTGCTTTCCCTAAGGCTCAGTGTCCACATCTGAAAAATGGGGCAATTAACATCAATTTCCCAAGGTTGCCATGGAAATCAGTTAATATTATGCATAAAAATTATCCCACATATTGCCAAGGATAAAAGGGCTTAGTAAATGATAGCTTTGTTCTTTCATATAGCACCAGTTTTGAATATTGATTTAAGCTCCATGAAGATTATGACTCCTACTTTCAAAATGGTCTTCAGGGATTTGGGGGAACTAAATACTTAAAAGTAAATTGTTGGATTCTATAACAAGTCAGTTCAATTGCTAAGCAGAATACTATATCAAGTTTTTAAAGACATCAGTATCCTTATGGAAATTTGGCATCTTAGCTGCTTTCCTTACTGTCTGAAAAGATGAAGGAAGCTTAGGTCCTCTATGATTTTCAGGAAAGAGGAAAATAGAATGGTAAAGAAGATACAAAAAATGGAAAGGAATGAACTGAAAGGTAGATACTTCAGCAGGCTTTTAGTTCTGCCAACAGCCATCCTCAAATGTTAAGTATTAACAAAATGATGAAATGTTCCATGAAAGTAGAATCTTGTCTTAATCATTTTATATCTACTTACTATCTGAAATAATCTGGAACCTGAAAAATATTGGCAATTGAAAGAACCAATACCTAAATGAATGAATAAGTCAATGATTCTTTAAAATCAATGATAGGTTAATAAATCTTTCAAAATATTATTCTCCTTCCTAAAGATTGCCTGCAAACATGTTCAAGTATATACAAGAAGAAGCCTAAGTTTATTTTTACATGACTTTCACAGTTTTGGAGTTGGAATTCCCCAACTACTTTCTTCCCTTCCCTGCCAATAAACCTACTACCAGCTGTGAGGTGGTGGCATGGAAGCCAAGGTTAGCAGGTGGGTTTAGTGGAGCAGAACAGAATCTGAGCTTCTGAGGTTGGATGCCTGGACTAGCCATAGAAAGATTGTAATTCACCATGGTTGTGGTTCCTAGTGCTCACAGAGTTACCAGTGTCAAAGTAACAATGAGAGAAAGTGTCAGATTCATTCCATTAGGCAAAGATGAATAAAATAGCAAAAGCTGATAATAAATAGATATATGTAATAAATTAATTGCCTGCAGCCCCACCACTGTGGTGTCCCATCCCAGATTTCAGAAGCTAAAGCAAGGTCGGGCCTGGTTAGTACTTGGATGGGAGACCACCTAGGAACACCAGGTACTATAGGCTTGGGAGAAGGACCCCGCAACCCACTCCCAAAAAACAATCAGTCATTGAAAATACCATGAATAGCAGAGAAGCACTGACAATACTGTTTCACCTGTTATACATAGGGTCTCTATGAGTCAGACATCAACTCCACAGCACCTAACAACAATGGTAACAACAATAAATTAATTGATTGCTATAGTGCACGAGGGCCTGAGTTGGGTATTTCTAAACTCTGCTGACTACCTCAATTCAAATTTTGACTCTGGAAATTAATAGTTGTTAAACTTTGGGTCAGTCACTTGGCTTGTCTGGCCTTCACTCCCCTCATGTGTAAAATTTTGTTGTTATTAAGTGACAACAAGGTATAATGTTGTGGTGTGAATAGAAAATAAGTTAATATATATTGAAAGCACTTAGAGTAGTGCATCATATGCAAAATAAGATCCTGATGGTGGTGATGGACAGTGTGTTGATGATGTCCGTATATTTGAATCTCTTAACATCTCTAGAAGTTAGGTTTTAGTCTGCTTGCTGTCCTCAACTAACCATGGAAGCATTATTTTTCAGCCTCTGCTAAAGGGTTGGAGTGAGCTGCTATATCCACATACCCACAATCACAGCCAATGGGAGTAGATCACGTTTAATTACATCCATCTATGGGATGATTTGATAGGAAACCTTTGAACAAACAGGAACTACGGAAGCTACCTCCACCTGCTTTTCCTAAGGAGCTAGAATTAAGGGAGAGAGAAGCAGAGAATTTGACAACAGTGGAAACAAAGCTGGAAACACTGAGAAGCTGAGAGAAGTCAGGAGAGGTCACAAGTGAGATGACTTGATGAGTAAAGGGAACTTTGAACATAGGAAAGCATCAAAATGGACAAAAATTGATAGTGCAGACAAAAAAAGCTAACTCATAGCAATGGGAATAATAGAAGTAGATGTGAAAGAGCCAAGCCACAAACTTCAGAGGCTGAAGGCTAATGAGACAACTTGGATCCTGAACAGCCTTCCAGTTCCAGTGTTCATGAAACTCTGCTTTTTGGATTTCTTTCTTTCTTCTTCTTCTTCTTTTTAATCAGAAGAATGCTGTCTCCCTTATCTCCATATGAATTTCTATAATGAAACACCATCACAGAGTCTGAGTGGACCTCCACTCTCTAAAACTAAAATGCCTAAGCAATGCATTCATTTTACAGATGAGATAATGGAACTTCCAAAAAGGTCAGCAAATTACCTGACGTGGTACAGCCAGGATCTGAAGCCCACTCTTTCAGCTTGAAATCAAGGATGACTTTCCACTCCACTCCAGCTCTCATTTTACAGGAATACAGAGAGGCACCACCCAGGAATGGAATAGATGAGCCACTGAATCAACTAACAGACTTACAGATACTTGTGCCTGACACATCTTGGCAAGAGATGCACAGCCATCTCATGATGAGGTGAGGGAGGCGTATAAGCCAAACCTTACTTAGCTCTGGCCATAGTCCCAAATGGACCCTGGAACCTCTAGATTTTTGCACATCAGTCAAATAGAGCAAGGAGGTTTTGTTCTAGGAATCTTGCTGATTATTTTAGAAATTGCTCACCATTTTCCTAATGGAAGGCAAAATACCCAGTGATAGTTCTGGCTGGTAGGCAGTAGGACCAATAAATCAGTCCAGTCCTGTGATGAATGGCTTGAATTGCTAGCAAAGTCTTCCTCAAATGAATTGGGATCTTCCTTTGGTCCTTTCCGACTTACTACTGTAGTTCAGTCCTTTAGGGTAATGTAAGATGTGTCTTACCTGCAGTCGTACCATGGTGGAGTCCTATCCCATCAGATTTCAGAAGTTAAGCAGGGTCGGGCCTGGTTAGTATTTGGATGGGAGACTCCCTGGGAACACCAGGTGCTGTAGGATTGGGAGAAAGACCTGGCAACCCACTCCCAAAAAACAATCAGCCATTGAAAACCCTATAAATATAGCAGAGAAGCACTGACAATAGTGTTTCGCCTGTTGTATATGGGGTCGCTCTCAGAGTTGGACTCTGATTTGACGGAACCTAACAATAAGAAGATGTGTTTAAATGCCTCCATCTGTTTCTTGAGATCAGGAAGATTACCCTTGATAAATTAGGGATTCCTTAGCTGGACAAAAAAAAAATAATATCGGTTGACCATACATCTGTAAAAATGACCCTCAGTAATGAATTTGCTAATGATTTTTGTAACAGATTTTCTAAACACAAAAGGTGCTGACTGAAAAAGCATTGAGCCCTGTTTCTCATGCCCATGCACACTTTGTTGTTGTTAAGTGTCGCTGAGTCTTGTCTGTCTCATAGGAACCTGTGAACAACAAAACAAAATACTTGCCAACACTTTGCCAGGCACACAATCTTTTTTCTGTTTAAGCCCATGTTGCAGCCATTGTATCAATTCACCTAGTTGAGGAGCTTCTTTTTTATTTTGACCCGTCACTCTCCCAAACATGATGTCCTTCTCCAGAGATTGGTCCCTCCAGACATGTCCAAAATATGTCAGACACAATCTAGCCATCCTTACTTCCAAGGAGCCATGCATACTTAAGAAGTATATAATGGTGCTGATGACTGACACACAGTGATTACCATGCCTGGAATTATTCTTCTCTACCTTGGAACTGGCTGTGCTCTAAGAGTGAATGAAACTCAGCTTAAAGCAAAGTAACATGTGATGCTTGGGCAGCTGAATGGAAATTGAATGTAACAGAAAGGACAACAATGGGGACTTTGGGCACAACACTGCTGTGCAACAATGCAAACATGATCATAGAGCTTCCCACAGGTGAGTTCTGGGCTTTTGTACTGAGCCCCAAATGTTGCTTCTCCAGAATGGACCTTCCTTTGACTCTCCATTCTATTTTCTGGACCCTGGAACTCTATAATAGCACTCACACCCTCTTTTGTTACCATGGATTGTTCTTTACATTGTTTCTCTCAAGAGGGAATTCTGTACCTTAGTTTACCTGGAGCTCCCAGTAGAAGAGAGCCTAGAAATCAGGAAAGACCGCTGATGGCAGCAGCAGTCAACGTCATGGGACCCTGTAAGTACTGGTCAGTAGGTTTCATCAGAGGGGGACAGTAGTCCTGAGAAGCACCCAGCTTTGACTGGTGGGTTGTGTTCACAAAATGCTCATGGGGACATGCAGATGCCCAAAGATATACTTTTTTTCCTACACAACTGTGAATTGTGTCTAAGAAGGCTTAACTACAAAAGACATTCTCTAGAAGTGGGATTTATAACAACAATGACAAAAAATAAATAGATAGATAGATAGATAGATAGATAGATAGATAGATAGATAGGATATAAAGCTGAGGCATTTTGAAAGGCTATTTGCTGTGAAAAATGTATTTAACCAACTTATATCCAGGACTGGGGTTTAGCCCAGTTGGTGAAGTGCCACTCTGCACTCTTTGAGGCCCTTTCAGTCCCTAGCACTGTAAAAAATGGAGAAAGACCTGGCAGCTCACTCTTGAAATAATCCCCCAAACAATCTGCCACTGAAAACCCTATGAATAGCAGAGAAGCTCTGACATAGTGCTGGGCACGGCACAGTGTGTCAGGGAGTGTTTTGTTCTGATGTACGTAGGGTCACTATGAATTGGCCCCAACTCAATGGCACCTAACAAAAACAACAACAACAATAAGAATAACAACAACATATGCATATAGGAAAACTATTAATGCTGCCATTTTTAATTACAAAGATGAAATGTATATAATCCATTGACATTGTATTTTGCACCATTAAATTCTTTTTTATACCTTCAGAAGAAAAATGAATATCATAGGGTAAATTAACAAAAGTACAATATGGAAATGTAAATCTATAGACTGAATGTCTGATGTAAAGTTGTGTTAAAATTCAACAAATGCTGGTGAGATTGCAGAGAAAAGGGAACACTCTTACATTGCTGATGGAGCTGTAAATTGGTCCAACCTCTGTGGAAATCAATATGGAGGTATCTTAAAAAACTAAAAATTGATCTACCGTATGACCCAGCTATAATACTATTGGGAATTTACCCAAAGGGAGATATGTCATCATACCACAGAGACACCTGCATCTCCATGTTCAATGCAGCACTTTTCACAATAGCAAGGATATGGAATCAACCAAAGTGCCCTTCAACAGAAGAATGGATTAAAAAACTATGGTACATGTACACAATGGAATACTACTCCGCAATCAAAAGCAATGAAATAATGCCATTTGCAGCAAAATGGATGGAATTGGAGAAAATTATTTTAAGTGAATGAACACAAGCTCAGAAAGAGAAATACCACATGTTCTCACTCATATGTGGGAGCTGAATAAAAATTATAAGAAGGAAAAAATCCTATGCAGAGTTCAGAACATAAAAAAAGCTAAGAATGGTGTTACGATAGATGGTATAGAAAATTTATGTAATAGTTCTGACAATGCAAAAAGAGTTCACTACAGAAAAAGTTTCTATCTTAAACAGAACTGGAACCCAAGGATAAATAGAAAAATATTACCACAAAAAGACAAGCAAATGGAAGAGAAGTCTTTGGGGGGGGTAGGACGGGGGAGGAAGTACACAAGAGGGTAAGGGGGAACTTATATGTTTAATGTACAACAAAATGCATATATGGAAATGTCACAATGAAAAGCATGTCAGAATGAATCACATTAAGGCACAAATTAAAATTTTTCCAACAAAACTATCTAGCCACCTATGGAGTAAACAATTTGCCTTATCACTGTATGCCTTTTTTGTTTCAATTGGCACTCAGTTTTAATTTATCAATTCTTTCTCTTGTTCAAGAGTTTGCAAAAGAGTATCCTTGCGTACTGTCATAGTTCCAAATGTCAATTATCTTGAAAATTTGGAATAAATCTCCTAAACCAAGTTTGAATCATGCAGGAGGTTAAAATACATCACTTGACCCTCATAGCAATAATGCAAGATTTTAGGCAGAAAATCCAATTATTCTAGGAAAGAAAGAAATGGTACCTCACTGGAAAAAATAATTCAAAAATTTTAGGATATGATTGAAAAATAAAAAAAGCAAAAGCTTTTTCAAAGTTTTAAATTACCAAGCTCCCAGCTAGGGTATTGGTTTTCTGCAATCCCATGATTTTGCTGATGACAGATTTATAGGGGGCACAGTAGAAGAGAGAACTTGCAAATTCTCATTCATACAATGCCATAAGGATACAACAGAAAGTTTACCTTTATTTCTCATTCTATTATTACTTATATTTTGTGTTTAAAACAAAATATGGTGAATGCAAAATATGAAAATAAATGTTGCTCCCTGTATTAAGGCAATATCAATGAATAAAGTATAAATACAAAATGAGGGAAATATAAATTTTAAGGGTTTCACAGAATCATTAATTCCCTCTGCACAAACTGGAAATTTTTAGGATTACCAATTATGCTTTTAAAAATAAATTTTCTTAGCAAGAGAGAAAAGTTGGGCCATATTCATGGTTTGATAATAACCTTAGCTTTCCTCTTTTTCAAATTGTGCTTTATTGAACAAACCTGAAAACTGCATCATTATTTATAGCTAGAGTTAATGAAAAATAGCTCTGCTATTGTTATTTCATAACTAAAGAGGTTTAAGCAACATCATTTATGTGCAGTTCACTGTCCAACACAATTACCAGTCAAAGGGTTTCACTATCTTCTGATATTTATATTGCTGCCATTCAAGATGCCTCAAATAGCTGTCTACATTACCTCCAAAGGACATGTTATAAAGTGAATCAAATAAAATCTACCAATCCCTGAGTCTCTTAAGAAGAAGCCATCAGAGGCTCTAGGAATGATGTCTTCAAACAGGATACCCTCAGGCTTGATTTCTGAGCTGAGGGCAGATACTCAACCTCAGACTTTGAAACTGTTTCCAGAGTAGAATCCTAAGGATAGGAGAGGCAGCTTGTGAGGCTGTGTGGTGTGGAATGAGAATGGAGGAGAGGGAGAATGCTAGGTGAGCGGCAAGCAGCTCCACGGACCAACAGCCTTTGATAAGGATGGGCAGGAATACTTATGTCTTCAGTTCGCCCTGAGATCCCCATTTTCCTGCACAGGTCACAGGCCTTCTGAATTTTTCATGGAGATGTGGACTATCCACAACCAAGATGTCAAGCCAAAGGCAATACAACAACACTTTTGCAGCCTCATCCTGTACCTATTCCCCTTCCAGCCTGGTTGAAAATTGGATAGAATAAAATAAATCTGAGAGATAAATCTCTTCTTTTTTATTTGGAAAAGGCAGTGACATCGGCGGTCTATTATGAGTGATCGGCAGCATATAAAGGAAAGATCTCAGAAATAGGTTTAAGGCTGACTCTTGTTCTCATTCCATTTCAGTCTCCACTGGCCATTAATCCCTGCCCAGGTGCTCTCATAAAAAAAAAAGTATCTAGGGCTCCTCATACAGGTCATTATATTTTAAGGGAACAACCTATTTCTTAAAGTACTTTGGTATCCTCGATCAGCATATTTCTGTCTTGACAGCCACCCACGCTCACAAACATGTATGCATGAGCACGTGTGCCTGTGTGTAAGCATGCACTTACACAAACACACACACACACACACACACACACACTACACACACATTTACCTCTCTGAAGAACTAGAGCATCTCATCCTGAGGATACCTGGCAGAATCTCTGCACTGAAGATATGCTGCAGCAACCAGGGCAAGCTTCAGAATATCTTTCTGTGTATCTTCACACTACATCCCTTACCCCCATCAAACACCCTTCTGACATATTCCCTGTCATAAGCTCTGGTTCAGGGTCTTTCAGCCACAATTAACACCCAACATTCATCTTTGGAACAAACTCTATTTTTTTTATCGTAAACATTATTATTATTAATTTTTTTTTTAGTGTGACAAAGACTGGTTTTTTGAAATGGTTTTGGACCAAACAAAGAAAACAGAACAAAATCAAAGCTCCCCATGATCATGGCTGCTTCTCAAACTGAAGAGAAGAGTAAGTGATTCGTGGAAAATCCACCCTTGCGCCCTTGTTTTCAATCAGATCATATGGCGAATGTGAAGATAATCCAGTCTCTGGGCTGATGTGGCTGACCTGTCTGTTCTCACCACTCTCTGCAAACTATAAACCACACCAAAGAAGACAAAACTCCCTAAGAGAAGGACTGCTGGTCTTGGATTAATGATGTACAAGTATTTTGTCAGTGTATATACTTTATATAAATCTTGATTAACTTGCAAATGTGAGGCACAGCAATCTCCTTTACCCGTCTGCCTTATGAGCTTACTTGGTCACTGAGGTTTTTCACTTGCTGTTCAAGACTCTTTTCTCTACCATGTAGTTTAAACAAAGTGCCTGTGTACACGCAGGTAATCTATCCTGCCATTTATTTATGAGGACCCTGGATGAACAAGAAATGTAAAGTTTACAATTTGAGATTTTATGAGAAATTTTTATGGGAAAATTTTCCATCTAATTTTTTGGATAATGGAAAAGTTTATACGTCCAAAATGTACTCTTCTTTCCTTCAGTCTGATACATGGAAATAAACATCATGTAGTAGTGGCACCAGAGTGTTATGGTTTGAATATAAATGTCCCGGATAGGTTTATGTGTTGAATGCTTGGTTCCCCAGCTATGGCAGTATTCAGGGAGGTTGTACAAACTTTAGGAGTTGGAGGAAGTAGGTCACTGGGGACAAGTCCCTGTGGGTATACTACCCCTGGCCACTTCCTGTCACATTCTCTCAGCTTCCTCTCTGCCAGGATGTGAGCTACTATGCTATGCCTTGTTTTCCATGATGGATGACATCTTCTGAAACCGTGAGCCAAAATAAATCCTTTTCCCTTTAAGTCGTTCTCAGGTATTTTAGACACAACACAAAAGTGACTAATACAGGCAGCTATAGACGAATTAAAGTGAGACCAAGACCTACATTGCATCTGTGCTAAGTACAGCCCTTGTCCTCCCATAAATACAGCCCATGGACAATCAGTCAAGTCTCAGTCTGTCTCAGGCTACTGAATGAATAG
Source organism: Pedetes capensis (assembly GCA_007922755.1). Lineage (NCBI taxonomy): Eukaryota > Metazoa > Chordata > Mammalia > Rodentia > Pedetidae > Pedetes > Pedetes capensis. Next base: position 40,554 of record VMDO01005810.1, on the reverse strand, counting down.
GTAATCTCTTGGTTTACCAACACAATACCAATACATAAAATACCGAATGAAATAGGTATTTTCTGTTTCTACTGGAAAATTCATTCATTTATTCCACAAGTACTGATTAAGTACTTATTATGTGAATGCATTATTCCAGGTTCTGGGGATTCATCAGTAAATAAAACAACACTAAGCAAAACTCCCTGCCTAATACTGTAGCACTTACTTTCTAATGAGATTCTTAAACACAAATTCCTAGAATTTTAGGGAGAATATTCTAATTTTCTTGAAGCTTCACATTTCTATGTAGAGGGGATGCTGATGGTGAAATTTCTGGGCTGAGCCAGAGGGAGATTCAAGTATCTATTCACATGCTCTTTATTATAAGACAGAAGAGAGCCAGAATGCTGATTTCTTCCAGCTGAAAGAAAAGAAATGAGGGCTTGCTAGCAACAAACAGCTTGGATATTCAGCCTTTCAATGAACATTTATGGAGTAACTACTCTCAGATATTCTGGCACACTATTTGAATAATTCCTAAGACAACTTGACATCTCTGGTTTGTAATGTGGACTCCATATTTGAGTCTGATCCTAGAGAGAAGAGTTTGGGAATGGTGTTGTACAACCAGCTGTACTTGTAGCACAAGTAGATGCATTTCCCACAGATGGGAAGCTTACTTATTACCATGATCACTGATCATTATGGAGTTTGGTCTTAGAGAACTATATCTATTGCCATGGTCTGAACATTCTTTGTCCCTCAAGGGGACAAGCATTGGAAGCTTGGTCCTTAGGACGATGGTATTGGGAGGTGGTGTAGAACCTTTAAGAAGTGGGTCCTGGTGAAAAGTCTTTATGTCAGCTAGGGGCATGCCCTGGGAGGGAACTGTGGGACCCCAGCCTCTCTGGCTTCCTGTTTGGCCACGTGACTTCCTCCACATGTGCTCCTGCCATTGCCATATGCCACAGTGTGATGCAGTTTAGAGGGTCCTTACCAGGGCTGAGCTGATCCATGTGCCATGCTCTTGTACCTCCAGAACTGTGGTGTAAACAAATTTCTTTTTCCTCATAAGCAGTCTGCTTCATATATTTAGTTATAACAATGACCCCAATACATCTATGGCACCAAGACTCTTTTTAAATTTTATTTATTTGTTTTTGCATTACTGGGGACTAAATCCAGGGCCTCATACATACTTTATAAGCACTTTGTCACTGAGCTGCACCCTGAGCCCATTTTTATTTTTTAAATTGAGACAAGGTCTCACTAAGTTATGCAGGCTGCCTCTGGCCTCAAACCTGTGATCCTCCTGCTTCTACCTCCCAAATCACTGGGATTACAGGCATGCACCACCACACCCAGCTTTGGCATCAAGACTCTACATGTCAAGGTCATACAAACTATAAATGCCTGAAGGCTAATGCTATGCTACTCTTACCATGACTGAGATGTGCAGGATCCTCAGCTCCTCTTCCGCTGACTCATGCTGGGGTTCTTCAGTCGGGTCTTGCCCAGGGAGGCTTGGGGCACCATCTTGGTGATGGATGTGAAAAAGCAAAGTACCATTCTCCAGCCACTGCTGCCTCCAGCGCACCAGAGGGATGTCCTCCGTGTTCCCTGAGATCTCTAGAGGATTAACACAAAGATGCAGGTGAGAATTTCGACTGGACCCAGGTTTTCAACTTTTGTTTGGCCACTGGTACTTATCAGCCAGTTCTATCTGCAAGCAACATAGGGTTCCAACAACAGTCAGGTCATACTTATTGTTGCTTACAAAGCTCAAGGAAGGGAAGAGATCCTGAGAAGAAGGGAATTATCCCCCGTGGAGCTTTCTACCATCAATCTAGTGAGCCAGGCCCTCACCCATTGAGAAAAATACCAAGGTGAAAATTTAAGTTCTTCCCCTCATTCTGTGATCAATAGCTTCCTTTACATGGCACAGTTTGAATACCTGATAACCCCCTGAGGTAAATATAAGGTTGTTTGCCTCTTGTAAATTTGTAAGTGTGAGTTCCTCAACAATTATTCCTTGACATGCCAGTGAATCTACCAAGGAGAGCATTGGTAATTACTGTTCAGAGAACTGGCATTTATGCAACAGTCCTGGGAGGTTACTGCAGAGCCACTGGGGCTGGCAGGCTATTTCAAAAACCACAATCATTTGCTGTATAGTCCACTGCAGATGTCTGATAACTTGTCATGACAGGTAAAGTAATGCTTTAATTCCCTTTCATTCTTCTCTTCAGTTTTGCAAAGCAGAGGTGGTACACATGTGGTGCAAATTGGGTCCTTCCCACAGATATAAACACTCACTTGCTTCTCAGGGATCTAGATCAAAGCACTAGACTATCACCAATAACAAAATAACAAAAACCTACTGTGCCCTTCACAAAGTAGCAGGTGGTATGGTAGTGCTGCAGAAATGAGCTGAGAAATCTCACAGTAGAGAAATCTGATTAACTTAGCCTTTCCCAAACTTTGTTTGGCCCTCAGAACATTTTTTCTTTAACAACCTCTACCACACTAGAGGACTAGTGTTCCGCTGAATACCCTTTAACAAACCACAGCTTTATAAAATTTCATTTTTTTTAAGGCATGGCTTCTTCTCTCAAAATTTATCACCTTTGATTTTAAAAATCTCAAGACATAAAGAAGATTTAATAGATACATTTAGAATATATCCTCATCAAGTATCACTACCATAAACAGGAAAGCAATTCAAAATATTTATCTCACACTATTCGTAGGAGGGCACATTGATGTGATTTATTCACTTACCCACTTATTTATTTAACAGACATCCATTGCAGATGTACTATGCACCAGGCACTGTGCTAGGTGCCCAAGTGCTAATTGAAATCCAGCCCTCCACAGTTCTCCATAGCAGCCCACCAGGAATGAATGCAGTAGGTGTTATACAGGAGGTACCTATGTTATACAGGTGCCCCAAAGAAGGAAGGAGTGATCTGGCCTGGGTGGAGGGGGAAGGGGAAAGGAAAGCAGTCTTCTCAGAGGGTGCTGATGCTGGAATTGGGTCTGGAGAAGGGAGAGTGGACTCCCTTTCCATAGATGGAGAACTAGGGAAAGACACTGTTAGAAGACAATAAGGAAAAGAGGAAGAATATTAGCTTGTCCTCTCTGGGTAGGTCACTGAGAAGGTTGTGTATGAACCATTGGCCTATCATTGGCCTGTCCCTGAACAACACTGATATGATTGCCTCTCTCATCCCGGTGTCCTGCTCACCTGGAAGAGGAATACACTTGAGGGAGGGCTGCCAAGAAAAAGTGACCAGCACACCCCTTCCTGCTTAGCCCTTCTCCCCAGGTGCCTAGAGGACACAGTTACCTGCTGGGTTGGTTCACTGTCCATGCCCTGGGATGTGACTGGCCCAGCAGCAAAAAAGCTGACATAGACAGGGAGTCTGAAAATGGAAGATTCTCTGCACCTTGGTCCTGCTTTCCCACAGGCCCAGCCCCAGTTGTTAAATGAGATGGTGATTCAGGCTTCCCAAGTCCACCTTTCCTCTGAGGAGGCTTTCCACATTTCCAGAAAAGGAAAAAAAAAACCCTCAGGTACATCTCTGAGGGTCTATGTTTAGAACAGCAGCAGCTTTGCGAATCTCCAGCTTGGGCCCAGCAACCACAAACCCACTTGGGCACGTTGACATGTATCCTTCCAACCACTCTTCATGTCTTCCTGCCAGAGCACAGAAGCCTCCTGAGAAGCACACCCTCCCCCAAGCCTCTGTTCTGCCAATGGACTAGAATTTAAGCTGTCTCCATCTTACAACAGACGTAAAAATCATAAGCAGCCCAGCTCCCAACAGGACACCTAATGGCTTAATCAAATCACCCAGAGCAGCACAGTCCAGCCTCTCGCCTGCACAGGCTCCAACCCTCTATTCCACTTATGTCTAGGGGCCCCGCAACCTTCCTGTAATTACTCAGAAGGATCTAGCACCTCGTAACTCTAAATCATTTAGCACACTGGACAGTTGTCTCCCAGGAGATCCTCATCAAGTAAATCAGGCTCATTAGCTCTCTTTTAACAGGGGAAACAAAGATAAGGAAATACTGCACCAAGGTCACCCCAGCCTGACACAGAACAAGGACTAAGACAGATGAACTGTTAGGTCCCATCCACCTGCAATGTACCAGCTGATGGCATGACCTCAGCACATCCACAGAGAGAAAAAGCCCTTGAATAGAAAGCCCATGTGGTTTTTTAGGAGCATTTAGGCTACAATCTTTTAATCTGTACAAGGTCTTAGTATCTCATGACTTCTTTTAAAATTGAGATGTAACTTGCATGTCATAAATTCATTCTTTCAAGGTATATAATTCGGTTGGTTTCAGTATATTCACCAAGTTGTGCAATCATTACCACTGTCTAGTTCCAGAACCCCTTCATCTGCTCAAAAAGAAACCCCATATTCACGAGCAACTCAAGACTTTTTATGAGAAGGAAGGTGTTCTCCTTTAAGGTCCTAGGAATGGAGGTACCAAGGAAAGAAAGGCACAGTAGGGGTATTGACAGAGCTCCCATGAGATGGGGGGCTGAGTGCAGAGTCTCTGGCCTTGTCTTACAGGTCAGTCCTCTGAACCCCTCTGTGGGTTATTCATGCCCAGCCCTATGGACAGTGACATCATGATTCCACCCACAAAGGTTCACCCTGGAGGACAAAGGGTGAAGGGAACAGGGCACCATGCCTGTCAAGGGGACTCATCATATTTAAATTTGAAGACAATCAAACAGTGATAGCTTCTGCCTTGGCTTCCTCTCACCTCCTGGCAGGTTTTGACATGAAAGACCTCAAGTGCTGAACCAGGAACTTATTTGCTTATGCTATATCTGGCCTGGTCAACTAATGAGAAACCACACTGGGCACAGTAAATGTCCTGTCAGTTTCTCTGCCAACCAGACTGAGGTCAGAGCTTGGAAAATCAATGTATTAGTGTTGGTCTGGATGTCAGCCGAATATCTCAAGAAGGGGAAATGCAGTGCAAGCCAGCCCTGACACTCCCAAGGAACAAACCTGGGAAGTGACAGAATTGTTACTCCAGTCCAAGGCTACCAGAGGACTGCTGACATGGCTTACACAGATCCTTTGCCACAATGTACCGAATAAAACAAGTGCCAGTAAGATCCTACACAGTCATCTCAAGATGCCACATGTGTCATGAGCACCAGAGCTAACATCACGCTGGGGGACCAAGACATCCAGAAAAGTAAGGTGGTCCTGCTTTGGCCCTGTCCTTCCTTCCATAAACCTCATATCCCTTAGCACCTCCCAAGATTCTAGAACTGTCTGGAATACACAGAAACCAGAATGTCATTTATTCCTAGATACAATAAATATTTTGGGAGTGCACTATATTTGCCACATTCAAGAAGTAGCTCCTATTCTCAAGGCGCCTTCAATCTAGCAGGAAACTTCAGACTTGGCCTGTACTCTAAACCATAACAGCAGTGCCATGTGAGAGGGTGGGATTTGGCTACGTATAAACAGATAGGAAGTAATGGAATGGGGAAAAAAGTATGGGAAGGCAATTCCAGATAAAGAGAATGGTGTGTAGAAAGGAACAGAAGGATAATGCATGTTTGTAGGATGGCAGGAGGTCTGGTTAAACTGCAGGGGAAAGAATATGAAGAAGAATAGCAGAAGACCTAGGCTATAAATGCAGTCAACTGTTAAAGTATTGAATGCAAATTTAGGGAGTTCACAGCTAATGGAAAGTCATCCATGGTTCTGCTAAGCCAATGTGTGAAATAAGCCACAAATTAAAATGATCTGGAAGACCCATAATGATAATGGCAGATAAACCAGACCCAGAGTCTCACTGTGACTCTGATCCAACATTCTGCAGTGGCTAAAATAGGCAAGTGGTACTCAGAAAGCTTAGGCATCATCTGAGCAACCTTATATAAATTGTCTTGCTTTGAGCTTTCTCATCTGTATAAGGAAGATCTGTGCAGATGAACTTCAAGGTGCATTTACAACTTTGATATCCCATGATTCTAAGTCCAAAAACGATAAGTTCAATGTTGCAAATAATGTCTCACCTGCTCTCAAGTCTAACCTACACTCCATCCCTTCTATCCCTTGGCACATAAGGTATGTTGGGTGGAAAGGACTAGATCAGTGCCTTCAATAGACAGGCCCCTCTTCACGTGGGACCTCAGGCTGTTAAGAAAGACCATGATCATGCTGGTACAGATGGGCGGTATCTAGAAAAGAACCCTGAGAGCTTCTATAAGCAATAGTGAATTGCAATGTTGGGACCTCAGGCAGGAGAAGTCACAGGAAGGGAATAATCTTGAATGGGAAAGCTAGAGGAAAGGAGAGTGAGATGAAATAATTTTTAAACTAGTCTTAGTCATTGTTCTAATGTTAGCTTGTGGGCTGGGAGCTTGTAGTCTCTTTGTGGGGTTAGTTTAGGACACACAAACTTTCTGGCAAAAATTCCCCCTCCTGACTTGACGACTGTCCCATACCATCTACATGCCCTTGCCCTTCTTTGGGTGTACCCTCATGCTGACAATGCCTGATCAGAGCTGCTAAGGAAACACATCACATGAGGGGATCAGAATTTCCCCCTCTAAGGATGAGATCCTCCACAGCCTCATTCAAAGAACTTGGCAATTCAAATTCAAATATGGATTTGAACTGAGAAAATTCTCAAGGATCCTTTAAGGCAGTGAATTGCTTAGAGTGGCTAGGAGCAGTGCTGGCATTCTAGAACCCTTGTTGATTCCTAGCAAGCCTGAGATTCAAGCTGACTCCAGCTGGGCTATAATGAGATTACTCTGGATGCTGAGGTCAAGGCAGGAGGAATCATTAACTTGTCAGTTCTTGGCCTCCTGTGGAAGGTATCTGATGACCTGCCCCTGCTGTGTTTCAAGGTCAAAGTTGGCACTTATCTGCCACCAGGGCCATTACTGACCATTGACTGTGAAAGACCTTACTTAGATTTTCAAACTTGCTGTTATGTCAGTCTTAGAAACTTCATCCAGACCAGAGCATCATTATCTGTAGATGAGGCTTTCTGAGGTGGTTCCCCAGAGCAGTTAGAAAAGTATGGATCGATTGGAGGCCAAATAAAATGCACTCCTATTAAGGGGCCCTGCTGTTAGAGGATTGGAAAGTATCTATGGGTTATAAGTTTTGCTTGGTTGTTTTTCAATTTTATTACATATGATGTTGTGAATAGCCTTATATCCTCCACCATATGCTATTTCAGTGGCCATTATTAGTTTTTTTTGTTTCTGTTTTTGCAGTACTTGGGGGTTGAACACAGGGTGCACACCTGCTAGGCAAGCGCTCCACCCCTAAGCTGCACCCTCAGCCTCCTTTTTATTTTTTTGAGACCGAGTCTCACTAAGCTATTCAGGCTGCCTCTGGCCTCAAATTCATGATCCTCTTGCCTCAGCCTCCTGAGTCACTGGGATTCCAGGTGTGTGCCACAATGCCCAGCTGTGAGTTTTCTTACATGATGAAGATTAAGCTCAGAAATTTAGCAGAGATAAGCCAACCATCTAAACCTAAGAATAATAAATGGATTCTGTCTAACAGATAGTGACTATCATTAAGGTTACCAAAGATAGGCCTAGGATACAACTGCCCCTCCTTTTTTTTTTTTGTCCTTTTTTTTTTTCTTTCCTTTCTCCATTTTCTAATTTCAGAGTTTGAAAGATATTGATGGTAAGCCTACTTTCCCACATGATTTCATTATGGTCTTCTGGCTGAAACTATTAGCAGTGGTATTAACTTTCAACACCTTTGTAAGAAAATAACCCGCTTAAGTCAAGGGTTAATAACAGCAGGAGATCACTAATTATCCTGCACATCTTCACCAAAGTGACACAAGTCTTTAATGTCTTTGCAATGGTAGCCTCTAAAGACCCCAACTGGTTTTGTAAACATAATGACAGAAGCACATTAGCGTCCTAGCCATCTGTGAAGAAAGATGAGGGGCAGGCAAAGGAGAAGGATGTAGAGAGGAAGGACAAAGTCAAGAGAGGTAGAAATCAGACAAGCCAGAGAAGAACAGCCCTTGGGCTGAGTTGGCGGGGCCTCCAAGCATCTCCCTGAAGTGACCATCTGGTTCGGAGTTCTGATGTGGAACAATCCCCCATCCCAGAGGGAGAATCATATGAAGCAGAATCGTCTGCTGGGTCTGAATCCAACCTGTGCAGGTGCCAGGAACACACGTAGTCTGCCTGAAGTTTGTGCCTACAAAGGTCTGGCTCAGTGAACAACAGAATGGGAGATGGCGCAGCCAGAAAGTTGTTTCTGTGCAGATGTTCAGAGGCCACCTGGGAAGGGAGTTCTCACTGTGCCTCCTGAATTCAACTCACTGTCTGCCATGGAGCTGCCGCCTATCCTCTCCTTCTCCTCCTCTCTCCCTCCAAATAGGCTCCAGCAACGACCACAGCACCACATGGAGCCAAAGCTTCAGACCAAAACAGCCCAAAATTTCAAACATCTCCCACCCAACAGAAGCACAGGAAGGTCCTTTCTCAAGTAACTAGAACCTTCTAGACTTGCCGTGATTTCAAATAGAAATTTTCACTTGTGACCAGATGAAGGAAAATTGAATTTCTCTCTCTCTCGCTTCGTGACATTTGCCCTCCATGGCAAAAATAAGGGTCTCAGAGCATCATTATCTGTAGATGAGAAACGGAATGGCAGGATAGGGAAAGCATTGAATGAGGTCCTGGAGAGAGGTCTCCTGTGGTCCCTGGAGTTCCCCCTTCCTCATCTTCAAGTAGTGGGACAGAAAATCTCTAGGAATGCTCTGCCTCTGACTACACAAAACCAGACCTAACTCTTGGTTCTGGTTAGACCCCACGTTAGGTGCAGGATGAGTGTCTTTCTTAAAGCCATCTGGACAAAAGCTGCTGTGCAAGTTTTTCAATCAGATTTTTCTCTTGGCATTTGAAATGTTCCCATCTCAGCCCAGCCTATCAATCTGTAGAGGAAGACTTAGCTGAAGTGACCTCCTGAAACTCCAGTTGAAGGTCTCCAAAAGGAAGGAATCACCCACGTATAGACACTTCCAAATGGTTTCTAGTGAGTTACTAACCTTTGGTCATTTGTTTATGTGGCTAAGGGGAGTCTAGATATAATGTCACCTGGCCTCTCTTGACAGCCCTACCAACATCCATTTATAGAATTAGACTCTAAAAATATGAAAATCTACAACCTAAAAATGTAAAGCTGCCTACCTAACCACTTGTTGTTTTCCAGAAGAGGCAAAGACGGACTAAAATGAACCAAGCCAGGAAGCAGGAGTGATAAAAGAAAGAAAATAAGGACCCAGAGAGTCCATAGTATGTGGACTCTGAGGACAGATGGGGGCAGGAGCTGCAGGAAGCAGACAGTAGCTTTTTAAATCAGCCTTGATGGAAAGCAGTGAAGCTTTCCATGGATGCTGCTGGAAGTAGGTCACTTTATGCTACTCTATGCTGGCATGAATAGCAATCGAGCAACTGCATGAACATTCTATTTACCTAGCCATGGAGATGAAAACATTCCTGGTGGGCAAAATGCAGCCAAAAGGTTCGGACACAACCAAAGAAATGAGGAGACATTTAAATGGCTTGTGATTTCATCCAGAATGGTTTGCTTGTTCCTACCACAGTGTTTCTCTGGGTCTTTTCAAACCTCTGCAAAGAGTTTATCCACATGATACTCATTAAAATCTCATTTGAAAGGGAGAAAAGAAAGCTCAAAGCTCTTTGAAAAGGCCTGGGTTATCTGAGCCACAGATGTCCTGGTAAAAAGGTATTTTTTTACATACATCTAGTTCTATTCTCTGCCGCCACCCAGCTGACCTTTGTAAATTGAGATAACGGCATGCATTTAACGAAATCTGACATCAAGTAAGATGTGTAATAATATTTAAACTCTGTGATGTTAAAATATGTATTTATAGATCATTTTGTACATTGTGATGAGAGTAAGTCATTTTGAAGAGCAAGGTTTCAAGACTGGAATTCTGATTTGAGCTTTGCAAGTCCTCGGGAGGAGTCATCTTCCTGCTGTGTGGCAATAGAGACACCTGGGTTTTGGAAATCCAGTGTACTCATTGCAAAGTGATTACAAGGAAGCTGCCTACTCGACCCAGGGAGAGCTCGGTGCATTCCACATCCTCTCTTGGAGACTTCTGGTGTTTCATGAAAAAAGAGTTGACTATTTGCTATAATTCTCTGATCCTGAACAATTTCTAGGTTCCATGGCTCCACAGCTCTTGGCTAATAAATGGGAAAAGGAATCAGTGATGACATGGTATCATCCATATATGATATATGAAAGATGCATACTCTGCTGCTTGTCCTAAACAGGCTGGATTCATCTCCATTTCTAATTAGTTCTCTTCCAATTGTATTTCTGTTCTGATTGTCCATGGCTTACCTTAACAAGAAATGATGTACCTATTTATGTGCTGGCCCTATAAGAAGCTCTTTTAATAATGATTAAGCTAACTTAATCCTTGATGGGGCTGGGATTTAGTTCAGTTAGTAGATCGCTGCTCTGCAGTCTCTGAGGTCCCGGGTTTGATTCCCAGCACCACAAAAATGGGAGAGAGACGTGGCAATCCACTCCCAAGGCAATCCCAAAACAATCAGCCATTGAAAACCCTATAAGGGTCGCTATGAGTTGGATACAACTTGACAGCACCTAACAACAACAACAATCCTTGATGACTCTTTCATGTGAGACTCTATCTCCCTATTCTACAGATAAGAAATTTGAGTTCCAGAAAAGTCAATCTACTTGATCAAGTTTACTCAATTAGTAAGTTCTAGAAGGGGGAAGGGAAACTCTAGATCTCCTGGTTTTAAGGCCACCATTCCTTCTCACTATCTCAACTCCCATTCTCTCACTTTGCAATCCTCAATCTCAGGATACTACAATCAAACTGTTTACCAATTACTGACATTTAATGAACACCAATACACGTCAGTGGGTTGGGGTTTAGCTTAGTTGGTGGAATGCCGCACTGTATTCTCTGAGGCCCTGGATTTGATCCCCAGTAGTGCAAAAATGGGAGAAGGACATGACAACCCACTCCTAAAATAATCCTGAAACAATCAGCCACTGAAAACCCTATGAGGGTCTCTATGAGTCAGACTCTACTTGACACCACCTAACAATAACAATACACATCAAGACCATCATCATCACTATTAACATTGTATTTGTTTCTGTCATTAATAGTGTCAGTCTCAAAAAACCTAAAATTGGGCAATAATCTTTGACAGAATTAAGCAATTGGTATTTTTCAAAGGCTCCAGCTGCTTTTAAGTCTTCCTAAGTTCAGGAAATATAAGTCCAGGAATCAGCTCAGTTCCAGCTGAGGAATCTGGGCCAGTTCACATTTGTACATTTCTGGAAGTCCTCATTAGCAAACTGAAAATTCTTTAGATGTCTCTGATAAAACTCCACTTATACTGTCTTTGCTTTAAGATCTAGTCGTGGGACTTTCACATAGGATTGCCATGCTATCTATGCCCCTTCAAGGCTGGCATGCGAGGTCAGCCTCAGTGAACTTCTTATGGTCAGGCACTCAGCAAGATGCTCATGAATTAGAATGGGCAGGTCTTCTGAGGGAAATGGGGGAAGGGAGATAGACAGCAAGCTAATGGAAGGAGGAATGGAGGGGATATGAGAATAATAGTTGAGCTTCCTCAGTGATAAACTGGGTCCTTCTCTGCAGACTAATTGTTGTGATCCCCTCTCATCATAAATGCCCAAAGCATTTGTGTTCAAGTGGAACCTTCCATTCTCACCTTCACTTGGGGAATGAGGCTTTCCACCCATTCCCACAGACTCATGCGCGCCCGCTGCTGGCCACGATCATGGCCACCTGGTATACACACCTTGGAGGGCAGGCATTTCCCTAGGTTCTCTCCTTTCTGCACCATTTTCTCCTACAGAAAAGAGGGTACAAGTGACTTATAATTCCTCTTTTCACTCTAAATTCTCCAATTTGACTTTTTCATCTTTCTATGATCTGCAATTGCCATCCTGGCAGGTGGACTTCTCCTTGGAAGTGAATTCGAGACATGGTCATAATCTCAGGCTGAATAACACCCAGTGATACCTAAGAAATGGAGGGTCGAGAAGCCTCAAGCCCACAAAGATAGACCTGCTGTTATCATTTCTGGGGTATAACTTGCAAAGGCCTTTCTCCTAAGTCTCCCTTTTCATTCCTCTACCCTGTGTGGCAGGTTTTATAGAACTAGAAACCAGAATGACAAGGAGGGTAAGTATAATTTCAGGGGTTAGAGCTAACAAGCTGGAGGTAACAGCCCTGAAGACCAGCCTTCTGGCTCACAGCATAGTGCTCTTCCTACCAGACTGTGTTGTCTACCAAAGCAATGTTGTTTACATTGAGAAACCATGAGCCACTGTGCTTATATTTTAGATAAATGAATTAACTATATGGAAAATATACCTCAATAGTAAATATTGTCAGAAGTTTGAAGAGCTTAGGCTTATAGAACTGAGAGCAAAATGAGTTGTTAGCCAACTCACGCTATTGTAAAAATCATACAGTGTGATTGCACTGTGACAGACTCCCCCGGAGGATCAGATCTGCTGAGGCCTCACTTTCAGTTGCTGGTCTGAAGACTCTTGACACTGCCTTGGGCACCTTTCTTCAGGCTCATTTGTGTAAGAGCACATTATAGAAAGGGTCAAGGTGACCTTTAAATGACCTGATAGAAAGATATCCCAATGGAAATGCTGAGCTAGCCACCTAGTCCCTGCTGGGTGAATGATTACAAAGAAATACAACGCCTCTTGATCAATAAGGTGTGGTGCTGGGAATAACATATATTAGCAGGTCCTTTCTTTATTGGTTCCCTTTCTGTATTTTCAATATTAATTCTGGGGCCTTTCCTCTTCAAGCCCTCCATACAAACATGCCCAGCAGGAGACTGGCAGTAAGGAATGAAAGGTGTGTTTAAGACAACAGGTGAAGTCTTTGTGCTATTCTGCACTCGCACTCGCTCTACACCTCACATCCACTTTGTGCTTCCACCCCTTCATGGGACTGGTCACTGTGTGCTGCTGTGTTTGTCTCAATCTGCTTACATTTTCATACACACTCCCTAACAGTACTTGCCCATTAATTAGAGGCTGCAGTTCAGGCATGTCCAACCCATGGCTCAAGACAGCTAGCAATGTGGCCCCACACAATCTTTTAACATCGTGTGTTTTTTAGCATTCATTTTTCTTTGTGACTCCCTTATTATATACATGCACTAACTATATTACATAATTTATGTGCATCCCAAGAAAATTCCTCTTGATTCAACTGAGGCTCAAGAAAGCCAAAAGGTTGGACACCACTGTTGGCTGAAACTATATTAGTTGAATCTTTCAAATAATAACAAAAGGGTCAGGGTTTTCTGCTTCTGGTGTGGAAGAGAACTCTCTAAATGCATACAGTTGTAAATCTCATCAATAAGCTGGAGTGTGAACAAGTGGCAGCAACTGGAATGAGTGGGTCATTAGGTTTAAGTCAGGACACAAAGACAGGGAATTAGGGACAGCTGTACAGTGTTGACAGCTTCTCCATCTACTTTCCACTCCGTGGCCAAAAACGCACAGAGCTGGAAGGCTAGTGTATGTTAGGGGACATTTACCTCCCTGACATCAACCTTAATGCTGAGGTCACGGTCAGCTTCTCAGCATCAGACTCTGCCTCTTTCTCTCATAAACTATTCTCTAGCTTTTTGATTTGTTTACTACATCTCTATCTTTTGATTGTACTGCCTGCAGCTGTACCACTGTGGCATCCAATACCATCAGATCTTGGAAGCTAAGCAGAGTCAGACCTGGTTAGTACTTGGATGCCTGGGAATATCAGGTGCTGTAGGCTTGAGTGAAGGACCCAGCAGCCCACTCCCAAACCCCTGCCCCCCCAAAAACCAATCTGCCATTGAAAATCCTATGAATAGCAGAGAAGCACTGACAATAGTGTTTTACCTGTTATACATGAGGTCGCTATGAGTCGGACACTGACTCAATGGTATGTAACAACAACAACAATCTTTTGGTTGTATTACACCTTGGAAAATAAGCTCTAAATGAATGATACCAGTTGGGTGAAGTAATGTTTCATTTTATTTACCCTAAACTCACCTTCCTTGGTTTTCAAATGGAGCTTGGAATCTTAGTTGTTGAATATTTGGACAAGATGGTCACATATACTTTACGTAAGAAACATAGGGCACATTCCTTTCTTAATCTCTGCCTTGTTTCAGAGACTTATTTATATTCCTTTAATCCTTATTTGGTTATTGAATCTGGTATGTGTCAGTTTTTTTATTCTGTTTCATGGAACCACATTGACTTTCTACTGATCACTCTAGACACCTTTCTGTGCACTTTGTTGGGGTTCACTGAATACATTCCCTGGAGTGGAAGAATGTAGCATAGCAGAAATAGGAAGGATTCTAACACTGGGTAAGCAGAGTCTGAGGTAGGGTTCCTATGGCTACCTCTGAAATCTCTATGCCTCAGTTTACCTTTAAAAATGGGGGTAATGTAACCACCTACCTCACAGAGCTGTTAAACAAAATGCACAATAAAAAGCTCATGTAGATTTCACCTTACTCCAGTAAGAATGGCCAAGATCTATATAACAAATAACAACAAATGTTGATGAGGCTGTGGAGAAAAGGGAATGCTCTTACAGTGCTGGTGGAACTGTAAATTGGTTCAACCACTTTGGAAATCAGTATGGAGGTACCTTAGAAAACTAAAAGTAGATCTACCATATGACTCAGATATAACGCTATTGGGAATATACCCAAAGGGAGATGAGGCATCATACCACAGAGACACCTGCATCTCCATGTTCAATGAAACACTTTTCACAATAGCAAGGATATTGAATCAACCAAAGTGCCTGTCAACAGAAGAATGGATAAAAAAATTATGGTACATATACACAATGGAATACTACTCAGCAAACAAAAAAATGAAATAATGTCATTTGCAGCAAAATGGATGGAATTGGAGAAAATTATCTTAACCAACACAAGCCCAAAAGGAGAAATACCAAGTTTTCACTCATATGTGGGAGCTGAATTAAATTTAAAAAAAGGAAAAAAATCCTATACAGAAATTGGAACATAATAAAAAGCTAATGTAAACTTAGCAGAAAAGGGACAATTCAAGGAACAGAAAGGAGGAAGGAAGGATCTAGCAAAAAGAAGCAATGATGGGAGAAGACGGCGGGGGGGGGGAGGAGGGACAAGGAGGAGCGAAGAATGAGAGAAAGGTCAATCTCAAAGTAAACAGCCCAACTCTAATAGTTCGGGAAATAATTATAATAATACCAACAATACCAAAGGATGGCAATAATGCAAATAGGCTAGATTATTCATGTGATACTGCTGACAGTGTAAAAAGATAGATCATTACAGAAAAAAGTGTGGACTTAAATCATAATTGGAATGCAAGGCTATACAGAAAAGTATTCTCACAAAAAGACATGCAAGTAGAAGAGAGGCCATTGGTGGCAGGGGGTGGAAGAGTGGGGAGGAAGGACACAAGACAGTAAGGGGGAAGTTATGTGTACAATGTACAATGAAACCCATACATGGAAATGTCACAATGAAATGCATGTCAGAATGAAACACATTAAATTGTACATTAATAATTTCCAATAAAAATAGAAAATGCATAAAGAAGTGCTTAGAAATATGAGAAATATAAATCATAGTTATTATAACTATTATCAATAACATTGGGGACAAGAATGACTTATTTTGTTCCTGGTAGAAAAACATCAAAACAGTTCTACATAAGTTCTACATAAGTTCTGCTGTGTCCCCCATGTTTTTCATAATGACTTTTTTTTCCCATTTTTGGCAAGGATGGCAATATTGGGTGGATGTTTTCACAGAATGATCTTAATCGACTCTAGATTATTTTCCTGACTCATTAATGATATGACAGAGATCTTTTTGTTTTGTAGCTGAAGCTATCCTCTTCCTCTGTGAGAACATTACCTTGCAGAGGATCACATGAAAATCACGAGAAATCATTTTGCCATTTCCTGCCCCTAACATAGATCCTATGCTCTTTTTACACTCTGTCTCTGTCAACTTTTTAGTATATGAAGTTCAGTATCATCTAAGTCACTTACAAAGACTGTTAATTATATTGTTTTCTTAACTGAGGCCCTATGCCCTTCAAATATAGTGGTACCTTTTTATTTCAGAAAAATAGATTTTAAATGTCAAAACTCTCAAAAGCTTTCTGAAAATCTAAGTAGAGCCCCTGGGTGAGGATGTATGGTTCACTCTACAGAACATTGATCACTCAGGGTTTCTATACCTTACAGATTCCCACTAGTACCAGGTCTTCCATCACTGTGTCCACCTCTGTATACTCAGGCTTAGTTAGTGCTCAAGTATTGACAGATTCCATCCACTATTTTCAACTTGGATGGTGTGGCATGAAGACAAAGGCAGAATCTTTACAAGATGTGCTGGGTAAAGATGAACTATTTACCTTCCCAAACTTCCTCTCTGAGACCCTTCAGGATACTTGGGTATATTTTATACAGCACCAGTAATTTAACCATTCTTATTTCATGGCTTGATTTGAGGTATTCTTAGGACTAGTTATTACTTATTTCAGTACTTCAATTTTAGGAGTCATATGCTTGCTGAAATTCATAAAGTCTTCAACAAAAAACTGAAAAAATTGAATTACTTTTCTCCTCTCACCCCCGAACAAATCAAAAGGATTTCAGGTTTTGTGCCCATTTTCCCTTGTGAGGATCTCTTACACACCTAGTGATTATAAACATCTATTTTCAGTCAGTTTATTTCACTGAACACTCGTTATTTCATACATTCATTTAATAATTTATCAGATATTTCCAAGTCCTTGCTTTTAATTCTTTTTTTTAAAATTTCCATTCATCAAAACATGTACTAGGAAGCTTTGTGTTCTTTGATAGAGGTTTCCTCCATCATTCACAGAAAAAAATGACATCCTACTTTGTATTTTCTTCAGTTTTTCATGAAAAGCTGATCCTGGATTTGGTAGAATAAACATCAGGTATCAATGTTATTTTTCTTCTTTCTAGGCCTTTTTCTTTGGTGAGGGATCCCCAAACAGCAATAGGAATCTCTCACTTCCTCCCTACTCCTCACAAAAGCAACCCAGAAAGGTCATACCACCTCATCTCTGGAGTGAGTCAAATGGAAGAGGGAGACACTGCTTTGGCCTAGACAAGACAAAGAGCCAATCACTGCAAGAGGGAGGGGAGAAGGAAAGGCATTTCCCTTCTAGAGTTTCAGAGATTATTACAGATGATACAACTAAGATGAAGGGATTTTTAAAAATAGCTAGCTCTGCCTCTGCCCTCCATCATGGTGGAGACTGGATCTGTTCAAGAGATTGATTGGAGTGAGACTTTTTTCCCCATCTAGATTGCTTCAGTTTTACTGGAATTGAGGCAAGCCATAAACCTATCAATGACTCCAGAAAATTGAAGCAATTAAGTCTGCAGGTGTGTATCTTTGTCATATTAATGATGGATCTGTGTTAATACAGAGCACACAAGGCTTCTGCATGCCATGTTCACTTCAGCTGAGGATAAAGCTACCTCGAGGAGGTGCCCTGACTCCATAATCCTGACATGGCAGCAGGGGGGCCTTCCCTTCTACTCCTCTCCACAAGGGGCAAGCCTCTGTAAACCACAAAGCAATACCTTCCATCCCAGCATTGGTTTAGGGTCTTCTCTCATTGCTGCTCCAATTCCAATCAAATTATGTTTAATCTGATTCAGGTTAAGAAAAATGTGAGCTAAAGATACTTGGCTAGATGTAGAAATGTAATTTGATGGCATGATTTGGGGGTCAGAAACACATGGTTTAAATGCCAATCTTTCTACTTCAAACTAGTTTTTCTTAAACACATTGTTTAAGCCCAACAAAGATTATAATGTCTACCTTATAAAATCGTTGGGAGGGGGGAATAAAATAATGAATGTAGACCTCTAAATACAGGATCTCATGGCTAGGGTCACTTTAATGGTTTCCTTTTCTGACCCTGAAAACATTTTAGCTCCTAGAAATTAATTCCCAGTCATTCCTCATCGGCTGCTAGAGGACTTCAGTGTGAGAAACAGGATTAGCAATGTTTATAAAAAGCCAGGTAGGCCCAGGCCCTGGGTGGGTCCTTCCCAGGCCTGTCTACTGTTCTGTCCAGTGGAAGCCCCTCCTCCTCTGATATCCAGTCCTTCTGAGAGTTCTTAGTGGTCCCTCTGAAGTGGGGACGTCACTCAAGGGCATCTACAGCCTGTGCAGTGATCCACAACATGGCTTGACACAAAAAGATGAGCTAATCAGATTCTCAGTCTTAGGAATTTGAAATAGGGAATATGGAACAAATCAGGCATAAATCAGCAGAAGCAGAGCTTAGAGAGATGCATAGTAAAAGCACAGATGGAGAGTCTGGGCCATAAGGGCCACTTCAAGCTGGAAGAGATGAGGAAATTGAAAAAGCACAAGTAAGCAAAAGCTCTGAGGTAAAGAAAAAAACAGAGGGCATAGAGGGAAACGCTAGGCAAGATGGTAGCGAGTGAAGGAACAGATGCCTGGAAAAAGAGGAGCCTGTGAATGCAGCCTCCAAGAGGATCCCCCAAAGTCCTCCTGTAGCTTCCCTGCTGAGCTGGATCCAAGGTCCTCCTGCCTGTAGGCTTGCCAGGCACCTGGCTCCTGTGTCCTCATTCCCATGAGCTCTCTGTCTCCATCAGACATGCTCATCCTAACAAGGATTCCCACCAAGGAGAAACTTGAATGAATCTCTGTGCCTTGCCTTCATAGGAGATTCTCCACTGAGACGTCAACACCCTTCTGCATTGGAAGATATGGAATGCCAGGAGAATTTGGATCTCTGGCCTATCATAGGTGACCTTGACCATGGCACCCAGAAGAGGCCTCTTCTGAGTTTACAGAGGAGAAACACACCCCCATACAATAGGCAAGTATGTGCCACTCTATAGGAGAAAGAGATTATTTAAAAAGTTTGTTTAGACAGAAAGTAAGCTAGATTGCAGATTTCTTCGCAGTTGTGTCTTTCCAAAGCATGGGTATGACCTTGAAGTCTCCTTCTATTCTTTTTTCCATCTGCAAAATGGGAATCATGATGGTAGGAATAATGTCACACCACAATATGTTGCATTGATAACATCATAAAAACATACAGGCAGATAATGATGCTGGAGAGGCAATAGATTCTTTTTTATTATAAAACAAAAGATTTTCTTTTGCCAACCCACATAATTCAACAGTCAGCAATAATGAGAAAAGAAAGAAAAAAAACAGCATAGTATATGACAGCTAAAACCAGAGTTTGATAAAATATTCTTCTTCTAAAGGGGTACTGTCATGAAAAAAATCAATTTGAGCAGGAAAAAATCTGGTTTGTTTATTAGTTTTTCTCCTAATGCCACCAAATGGACTTCAATCCAAAATGGCTTTTGAAATCAAATTTGCTGTTCTCCCATTTTGTTACTTACTCTTTATGCTAATTTGTCTGCACCTGCAGGGACAAAGAAACTGGCAGCATCCAACATGAGATACAGGAAGAAAACCAACTCGAAGATTCAGGAAATGAAACCAGGGCTCAATCATATTAGGTGTACAAAGGTTAGAGTTTTTATAGCACAAGGAAAAAGTAGATTGGGTGTCTGGGAGAGTATTCTGAATATAGAAAATGATAGACCATTGGTGAGAGAGCCAATGTCTTTCCCAGGTCCTAGAAGAGGTGCTGTGTGGGGTGTGGGGCAATCAGTAAGGCCAAGTGCTTGGACCAAACTAGGTCTCTTTAGGCCTTTGCATCCCTAATGCTGAGAGTTATTATAAAAATCTCTTAGGAGTTTCATCCTTTAGGAATTTAGCCTGTAGATGTTAAGATTAATTTTCCCTTCTAATTTAAAAATCTTGTTATTTGGGGCTCTATATTGCAAGATGCATCATGATTTTAAAGAAAAGACTCACTCCTCATTTTCCTATTTTTTCCCTCTTCTCTCTGCCCTCAAATATTTCCCTCCTGCTCTTTCTTTCTGCCATGTCATCAGGCATGGTCTAAGGGCACCTGGAGACCAAATCTAGTATTCCAGTCATCATAAAACTTGAGGACACATGACTACAAAGAACTTAAAAACACTGTCATCATTTTATAGATGTCCAATCCTTCAACTGCATAAATTCCATGCATCTATTTAAAATATAATATGTGCTTAGAGAGTTAAGAATTTTTCCTCCAAGGTTATATAGAAAATTAGCTCATAAGAGATCCAGAGAAAGAATCCCAAGCCAGGCCTCTTTTTGTTATAATGTCTCTCAAAATCCATAAACAATTAAAATATAACTTTTATATTCTAGGATGCTTCTACTTTACATATATTCTCTATTTCTCTGTCCAGTATATTTAATTTTAGACTCTCTGCATTGTATAAAGACTGTAAAAATTTAGGTTCTGTCAATAGCCAATAACTGTTGAGGTCCAATAAATGCTGTGCCTGCTGTATGTTTAATGCTCAAGAAAAAAATGTCAATTTTCACCTTGGAGTTATTAGGCTTAGGGAAGAAAATCAATCTGGCACATTAAATGTTCAACACACTTCTGTGGTCCTTCCCCCCTAAAGCACCTCTTCACTCCTTTTTTTTCCTATTTCCAGGTGTTAAAGAATACAAGCATCACCCCATCAAAAAACTTTGTTTGAAATTATATAAAATAGGAATCAATTTTCCCCACCATTTGATTTTTATTAGGCTAATTTCCTTATTTCTTTTAGGCCAGCACTAGTTTCCTATAGAAATAAGGGTACCTATATGGTTGGTAATTGCATAAAATGTTTTTCTATAGCAAACAATACAACCTTGTGTATGAGGTAACACTTTTTCATTAATTGATGAGAAAAGTTTGTGTACCCCATTTTTACAAATATGAAGAAATGGAAAACCAGAGGTTAATTGACTTTCTTAAAAATCACACCATTCCACAAGATTCGAGTTAGGCTTCACAGTTCCTGCCTCTTCAGTCCAAGTCACAGAGGAATGTCTTTTAGTGAAACTTCTTGAGATTTTATGTCCCTAATTCTGTTTCCCTAGGGAGGAAGTTTAGTGAAGGGGAAAGAGAATGGACTTTAGAATCAGACAGACGTGGTTAGACTCTCAACTCTGACATTTGCTAGTCATATGATCCTAAGACAGTTATGTAACCCCGAAGCCTCTGGGTCTTCATTTGTAAAATGTAGATAATAACACACACATCAAAGGGTGCATGAAGATGAAATTAGACCATGTGAGAAGGTCACAGCAGACATTCATACATGTGTGCACCCTTTTTTTCTGTATTTTTTTCTTGGACAATTATAATATCATTGAGTCATAAGACAGAGATGTTACAGTCTACATACCAGGGGCTTGTTCTCTTTCCAATTTGCTTGTGAGTTCTAACATGCTTACTTGCTAGGTGCCGTCGATTCGTGTCCAACTCATAGCGACCCTCATAGGGTTTTCAATGGCAGATTGTTTCAGGATTGCCTTGGGAGTGGATTGTTAGGTCCTTCTCCCATTTTTGCAGTGCTGGGAATCGAACTCAAGACCTCAGAGACTGCAGAGCAGCACTCTACCAACTGAGCTAAATCCCAGCTCAGTTTTAACATATTGGCCCCAAAATAAGATAAATTTTGTAAAGAAAATGCACTGATGGTACACACTGGGTGCAGCTGCACATGCCTGCAATCCAAGTAACTCAGGAGATGGAGGCAGGAGAATCAAATATTTGAGGCCAGACGCAGCCTGTGTAACTTAGTGAGACCCACTCTCAAAATGAAAAGTAAAAAATTGAGTGGGGATGCAGCTCAGTGGCAGAGTGCTTGAAACATATGTGTGAAGGCCTGGGTTCAACTCCCAGGTATTGCGGAAAAAAGAAAAGAGAAGAGAAGGGACGAGAAGAGAAGAGAAGGAAAGGGAAAGAAAAGGAAGGGAAGGGAAGAGAAGACAAAAGGAGAGGAAAGGAAAGGAAAGGGGAGAGAAGAAAAGAAAAGAGCAAAGAAAAACACATGCACTGATGGTACGACACTTTTCACTGGGCAGCACAGAGTGCAGACAAAGTGAGCTGGAACAAAGAAGAACAAAGATCTCTTGCTTGGACACTGGTAGATTGTATGAATTTTCATTCATTCATTCCTTTAAAAAGTATTTTACTGAATTATACTTCATACAATCACTAAAGTTTGCAAATATGAACAAGCATGTGGAGAAAGAATTCATATTTGAGAATGGAAAAAGAAAAAAATTAGGAATGCAACAAAGGGGCTGTGGCAGAGGTATGCACAGGATTGGGGGAAAGTCTAAGGACAGAGTGGTCAGTTCCTCCTAAGGAGAGAGCGTCAGGAAGGCTTAAAACTAGACCTGATATTTGCACTAAGGATAAGCGGGGTTGGCAAGGGGAAGGCATTCTGGCTATACTCTTGGTTGATATACAGAGCCGCATGGAAATAGCAGGGCACTTCTGAGAATACCGACCTAGCATTTGGTAGGCTGTACCAAGATGGGGCTGTCTTTGGAGGCCAGATTATAGAGGACATCTTGTGCCATGCTTAGGTTTTTCTTTATCACCTGAGCAAGGGGGAGTGAAAGACATGATTGGGATTTTCCTTTTAAAAAGACACATGAAAAATGTAGAGTCAAGTTAATGGTTAAGGGCTTAGCCCTTAGAGAAGAGAAGAGGGAAAGGACAGGAGAAAGAAAAGCAAGAGCAGAGTTAGTGGCTTCTTGAATTTGGGGGGGACATGTGGATATCTCTGAAAGTCTAGGCTAAAGCTTATGCCCTTCACCCACAGAGGAAATACAGGATGCAGGGGTGGGTTTGGGTGAGGGCACAGATGTTTGGATGTGTTGTGTGTGGAACTGCATTCCATGTAGGAATGTCTCATAGACATCTAAAGGGACTCACCAGAAGAGTATAGTAAAACTCTGATCTAGAGACAGGCACAAGTTATGGCAAACTGAAGTCATGGGGTAGGATAAATTCACTTACAAGTGTGTAAAAGTCAGGAGCCTCTGTGACACTCTGTAAAAGTAAGGAGTCAAGGATAATACCAGGGACAACACTGGCCTTTAAGGAAAAGCTTTCTCTGGGCCTAATTTTCCTCCTTGATTAAAGGAGAGGCACATGCTGTTTTCTCTTAGGTTGCATTCACCTAGGACTGTCCCATTCCACTTTCTTACACTTTTTTACTGGGCTCAGCCTTTCACTCGAAAGGCTTCTTCCTTCCACCTTTGTTATTTCTGGAAAGGCAGCTTGAAGCTTAAGCTCCTCTGAAATGGCCCCTTGCTCTTTTTGGCATAAGGACACTCACACAAAAAGTGCAGCAGGGAGACTTTACAGAAGAAGAAAAGTCAACAGTGGTCCAGCACTTGCAAAGCATGCAAGTGTGAGGCCTTGGGTTCAACCCCTAGTACCACACACACACACACACACAAAAAAAAAAAAAAAAAAAAAAAAAAAAAAAAAAAAAAAAAAAAAAAAAAAAAAAAAAAAGAAAGAAAGGAGGAGGAGAAGGAAAAAGAGAAGAAAAGGCAAGCAAGAATCAGGGCAGATCTCAGTGCCAGGTTGTGGCCTTTCTCATACCTTCAAAGAAGCCACAATAGCAAGGGGGCTCCACCCATTTCTCAGTTGTTCAGGAGAAATGCTTTTGATAAAAACTAGAAAAATAACACTGGAGCCTTGCATTAACTACGTCTGGCTCTCCCTCCACCCTTTTCCTCCCTCTGCTGGAGGGAGCTCTTCCACTACAGATTGTGCCTAGGATATTGGTACCTCATTACTTGCTAGTAGACTTAAAAATGATTAGGATCATAGTATTTTCATTGGCCACATCTCTATTTATCAATTTACCTACGGTTCTTCTTATCAATGCATACCTCCTATTTTTCTACACCCGTCCTGCAATAATACACATGGAGATGTTCCCTGTGGAAATTACACTCAAATTACTATCAAATCCAAGCTGAAGGGGAGGAAATTCAATCTATTTTTTGTATACTGCCTGCTTCTCATTAGCCTTGACTTCTTAAGCCCTCAGGTTATGGGCCAGTGCTTATTTTCATGGAGGCATTACTGGATTTTATTACATTTGTACCAAGAGGCAAGATAGTCTCATTTTATATCTGGAGAAATAGGTTTAGTGACCTGGTGACAGCAAGTGGCCATGGATCAGTATATTTTCCTTATTATGTGAGTCTAGGGCCATATGTTTTTGGTTGTCTGGGCAGAGTATAAAATGTATTGCTCATCACATACAAATTCAACACTAGCGATCTATTGCCCTCTCTCTAGAACCACCCAATAGAAAGAGATGACAGCACTTAGGTTTTCTACAGCTCTTATTAGGGAATCTGTAAGCCCCAAAGCATCTTTCTTTTCTCTCTGCCAAATCAGGTCATGCACTATTGAGGAAAAATACTTCATCTCATTTTTAAAAATAAATGTTGAATTTAGATATTGGAAGTCAAGAATTCCAAGTAAAAAATGAAAGAAATTACAGCAACTGGAGCATTCTCTGTATAAAACTGTGACTAGGCAATAAGTTTTTAACCTCTGGGATAAAATACTTTCTCAACTTTACAAATTACCTAAGCAACATAGGAATCTTTGTCACTCTTATTTTTGTTTGCATGTTTGTTTTGTGAAAGATAATGGGATTCAACACACTCTACCCTAAATCCTGAATTGCCAACACAGCCTTCTAATTGGACAATCACTCTCAGTGGTCAATAGCTGGGTTCACAATATCAACGCTGTAGATTAAATATAGAACTGGAAGGAAGTCCTAATGCCACGTGTGGGGACTAAACTCCTGCAGAGAGCACTTTGCCTCTCACAATTGAGGATCAGGAGATCTCCAGGGATACGTGGTCCACATCCTTCTTCAAAGCTTGTTCTGCAACAATTTATCCTGACTCACTAAGGTATTTTTCTTCTTTTGTCAGAAGTCAATTCTCCTTTACTTTAAGCCTGTGCCTTTTGGTACTGTCTTCTGTGCAGACAGAAAAGGACTAGTTTAGAGAATCCTTATAATGTCTACAAATACATGACCATCTCCCTCTGGAGAACCACATGCATCTGGCTCCAAGCATAGCCTTGCTTCACTCCCCAATGCATGGGGGTAAGTTCTCATAGCCACACATCAGAAACTCCATCAGGAAGTGACTGCTTGGAGATGTCTGTCCCAATCTGGTCTAGGGAGGAAAGAAAAGCAAATGGCCATGGTGACCCTCTGCAAGAGAACCATCTAGTTATGCTTCATTGCTATTCCAGTCCCTATAATGTCTTCTATGAAAGACAGAGGGCCGCTAGGTGAGCTCCAACGATTTATGGAACTTCTTGGTCACAGAGGAAAGGGTGCCCTCTCCAGAATGAAAATCTCCAGGTTGTACATTCTGAGCCTGATTTCCATCTTCCTAAATCAAATCCATTATCTCAACCCTGATCTATCTATAGAAAAGGTGAACTCTGTTAACTTCTTTACTTTTGGCTTCAATGTCTTCACTTTTCTTTTCATATCCTTACCATCTCGGAGGGGAAATTCTTCTGTTTCTGCCAAAGGCTAACCCCTCCGCCCAGGCTCTCTTGTTTGCCACCTCCAAAGATTTTACACTATTATATTGTCTCTTTTAACTTCAATTTCTCTTTCCACTGTTTCTTCCTCCTTGGTCTAAAATAATGCAAAATGGTACTCTTACCCTCATCTCCTCATTCTAAACTCAATTTTGACTTTTGTTACTGTTCTTTTTAATTTTTCATTAACTGTCCAACTCTTCAAAACTTGAGTCTGTGAATTTAGTGTCTCTATTTGCTCTCCTGTTTGTTTCTTAACTCACTCACATTTGCTTCTGCCCCAAATGAAAGCATGTGGGCAGAATAGCACTGGTATAAGATGCTGTGAACTTCTAGGCATGGCAAGAGCATCTTGAAAACATGGCTTAGGCACAGCAAATGAATGGTGAATGAATTAAGGATTGACCACAAGAAAGGGATTAGAACAGCAGAGGGTCAGCCTAAGGAATGACATTTACTGAATGACTGGTAGAAGGCCATGCCAGACACTGGGCAATGTGTTATAAATACTTGTCTCATTTGCTTATGGATGACGATAGTTCTTAATTCAGTTCTGCTCCTAACCATCCCAAATGATATTGAAAAAGCCAATTATTGCTTTTGGACTCTCATTCCTCATCTAGAAAACCAAGTGGTTGGACCAAAGGATTTCTCATACTTTCTGACATCTAAAAGATATGAAGAAAAAGTGTCTGATTGTATATATTGGAATAGTGCTTAGAAATGAAGTGGTATCATGATTTCTGGGGCATCATCATTATTTTAAACCCAAAAGAGACTCTTATAGTCTATTTTTCTTCTAGTTTATTATACATTTATTGGGCAATAATTCATTTTTCTCTTTTTACTCAAAGACATACATGACTGGAGCCATATGGTCCAGTGACAAGATCATAGTTTTTGAAATCAGGCAGTATGAATTTCATTCTCACTTTGGCACTTACTAGCCATATGATCGTGGAAAGGTCACTTAACTGACTAAGCTTCATATTCCTCACCTGAAAGATGCAGCTAAGGCAGTAAAGCACACCTATGAGCCCCCTGCCTCAGGTCTGTTGTGAGAGTTGGTTGGGATAAAAGACAAAGACCCTTGCTCACACAATGCTTGGCATGGAGGTGGCATGAAATCAATGTAAAACTCCCTGATTTTCTCCTTCTTTGTCTTCAACAGCAAGGGCAGAGTTTTCATTAGGCTTACACATTGTCAGTGTCTCCTAGGTGGGTGGCATCTTTGTGGAGACCACTAATCTGCTCCAACCTCCTCATCATATGATAAAATACCAGAGTCTGGTCACTTACTCAAGTCCAAGGGTTAGTAAGTGACAAAGTCAAAATGGGAAATAAGGTTATTTTACTACCTATGTGGTCCTTATTTAAGCCCCTCTCAATGATACTTGGAGGGGTCTATGAGGCCAAGGTTATACTCCTTCTGGCCCTTAAAATTTTTTTTTTAATTTTAAATTTTTTTAAATTGATTTTAAAAAGAAATTTTAAAAATTGATTTAAAAAAAATTCAATAATCGAGCCAGGCACAGTGGCACATGCCTATAATCCCAGCGACTTGGAAGGCAGAGGCAGGAGGATCGCAAGTTCTAGACCAGAGGCAGTCTGTGTAACTTAGCAAGACCCTGTCTCAAAAAGTAAAAAAATGGGCTGAGGGTGCAGCTCAGTGGTCCAATATTTGCAGAGCATGTGAGCGTGAGGCCCTGGGTTAAACTCCCAGTACAGGGAAAAAAAATTCAATAATTATGACCTGACCCAAGATTTCTCAATATTATTGAGCTTTTAGATATCCTGGCCTCTCGAAACAGCAGGAGCCTTTTCTCCTCCCTTCCTTCCCCAGCTGGTTTCCTTCCCTTTTTCTTATCTTTTTAGTGGCATCATCTCCGGAATGTTGGATCCACTCAACCAACTCCTCTCTCCACTTTTTAACTTTCTTCTCATGCCAAACCATTTTAGACATAAACTTAAATTTCAGAAAGGGAAAATATGGCAATGACACTAAAATCAAATAAATGAACCAAACAATATCAACAATTCAATGTTAAATGTCTTGTTGAAAATAGTTATTATTCTAGAAATGCTCTTCCTAGGATTAAATCAGCAGACACCAGAATTCGTTAAATACTCAGCAGAAGAGATTGATGAATTATGTGGGCATATGATGGGATATTATACGTACTAATCATCACAGTTGCAAAGAACATTTAAGGACATGAAAAATCACTCACAATATAGTCACATATGTGTATATGTATATATATACACATACATACACGTGTGTATGTGCATGTGTGTATACATATATGTGTATATGTGTATATATACATATGTGTATTATATATACACATATATATGTATATGTGCATATATACATATGTGTATTATATATACACATATATATATGTATACACACATGCACATACATAAAAGAATACACACACACACGAGAGCGCGTGGGCACGCACACACACACACAAACACACACACACACAGAAGTAGAGACTGAACCCAGGGCCTGGCACATGCAGAGCAAGTACTCTACCATTTAGCTGCACCCCTCAGCCTCTTTCTTTTTCTTTTTTTCTTTTTCTTTTTTTCTTTTAAGATAGGGTCTTGTTAAACTGTACAGTCCATTTATGGCCTCTAACTCATGATCCTCCTGCCTCAGCCTTCCAAATTACTGGGATACAGGTGGGTGCCACAGTGCCTGACTTTCAAATAATTTTTTAACACATTTAACACATGCACAATATGAACTTAGTTTACTAAAAAATTTATATGCATAGAAAATTGGCAATGCACAGTTAATGTGTGCATTTTTCTCTGAAAAGTGGGATTATGAGTGATTTTAAACTTCTTTACATTTTTGAGGGTTTTTTTCTAGTTGTTTCATGGTCAATAAATATTTTTTAATGAAAAGAATGTGATAGCTTTTATTTTCAGACTATAGACTGTGAGCTACCTCTTCTGGTAACTAATATGGATACTTGGGGTGTTTTGTTTGTCAGACTGCTACTGCTATTTACAGGGCATAGACTACTGTAGCTGGAAAGAATTAGAAAATAGCATCCATTGTCAAACTTTTTTTTTTTTTACAGCAGAATTTTCTTCAAAAGAACCTTACAGAGATCTTTACTATGTCAACAAAGATGAAAGTAGAGTTGGTTTGATCCCAGAAAGGATAATGCACCCACAGACACATTATTTCCTCTCCTGGTGGCAGCTAAAGCACATTCACAAATCCTTCAGGACTGCACAAGGCAGGATGGGAAGGAGAATCAGTGTAGAGGGATAAAGGGGGAGAGGGTAATCTCAATGTAAACGACACAACTTCAGGAGTACATGGGAAAAGCAGGGGACTATAACCCAAATATGCATATGAGTTTTACTACATATTAGTCAAAAGGTTCCATAAACCTTGTAAATTGATAAAAATGTAACCAAAAGTGATGTAATAGTTGTATAATGGAAAAAAACAATGCTGTGTTACTCTGTGCCCCACCATCATTTACCAATAAAGTGAGAAAGAGAACAAATCCTTTGGACCCCAGAGAACATAATTTGAAAATATCTTGGTTTGGTACAACATCTCCATGCCACTGACGAGGAGTCCAGCACCAAGAAAGCAGTGACCTGCATAAAGTCATCATCTTTCCTATCACAGCATGTCAAAGCAGAAATCCCCAATTTTCAGACTCAGCCGGTTGCACGGGAGCAGTGCCCACATGAGCAGATCATCTTTCAGCGGTGGTCTTGGGATCCAAGACCACTACCACTAGTGGCAATGCTGACCATGAATAGCCACCCAACCTCAGCAGTGCACTCAGCAAACCATGTGCAGAATTCTGCCCATTCAGCAGAAGCCCACACATTATTATTATGCAGAGTTGACCACGGCCACTTTTACAACCTCCACACTTTGTGAATCTCCTCTAATCCCCACCTCTGCCCTCAGGCTGCCCAGGTTTACAAGAAGTACTAGTAAATCCTTTCCCCTAGTTGCAATAAATCAATGTCCCTTGTAGTCTGCAAGTCCTCAACCGACCAAGTTTCACACAGAGCCAACTTCTGGATGAAAGCATAAAACCCCCAAATCTTGCTGAGCCCATTCAGAGATTGTAAGGTGTTTATGGGAGCTGGGGAGTATTAATCCCCACTCCCAAGGCCAGCTCCCACTCTGGTAATTACATTTTGCCTCCAAAAAGAGTCCCTGCCACTGCTGTTAGATCAGCCTTCATTTCATTTTCGCCTCATGGAGAGAAGTTTGGAGTTAAGGTCTCTCTGAGGGCGGCTGCTGCTTTCAGGTGATGGCTGCATTTCAGCACTGATAGAGCTCGGCACTTCATCCTGGGGTTGGCCATGCTGTTTGCAAAGAGCTTTGGATTAATGAAGTCGTGTTCCTGTAAAGTGTTATTATCACCTAATCGCTTTCTGTCTTCTACTCTGGTGACCATGATGGGGAGCCAGCCTCACGCGCCTCAGAGTTTCGGTACAGTACATGCCTAGAGGCTGGGATTTTGACCATACATCCGCACTCCTTGAATGAGACATTATTAAACTGGAAATCTACTTAAGCACTTAAAGAGAATGGAAGGCTTCCTGTCGCTGTCTCGCCTGCCTACCACTTCTGCCACAGAGAGGAAGCCAAGGCTAAGTTCTGGCACCAGAGTCAAACAATACTCACTCCTAAGTGTCGGTCTTCAGCCACACCACTCTGGCATCCAATCTCAGAAGCTAAGCAGGGTAGGCCTGGTTAGTCCATGGATGGGAAACTGCCTGGGAATACTGGGTGTTGTAGGCTTGGGAGAAGGACCTGGCAGCCCACTCCTGAAACAATTAGCCATCGAAAACCCTATGAATAGCAGAGAAGCACTGACATAGTGCCAAGCATGGCATGGTGTAGGGGAATGTTTTGTCTGTTGTACATTGGGTTGCTACAAGTTGGACCCAACTTGATGGGCCCTAACAACAACCTAAGTGTCTAGCCAAGACTTCTACTGCTCTCCATTTCTCAAAAGGGGAAAGTGAGGCACTTCTGTCAACTTGAGAATCAGAAAAGTTATTTTAAATACTTTTAATTTTAAATACTTTCTATCTAAAAATGTAATGTGCTCATTTTAAGAAGTCAAACAACCCAGAGGTTTCTGTTTTTTGTAGTTTGAGACAAGCCTAGGGTCACTTTGACCCTCTTGCTTCAGCCCCCAGAGCACAGGATCACAGGTATGGGCCACCAGCCACTCCAGGCTAACCTAGAGATTTCTGAAGTGAAACTTCTGCCCTTCTGCTCCCTGATCCAGCTTCCAGAAGTCACCAATATTAAAGTTTGAAACATATCTTTATACTCTTTTCTCCAATTCATACAAACAATCTGGGGTTTCTCTTTTTTCACCCTTTGTTCCTCAACAAAGCAAGATATTAGAAACACCAAAATGCTTGCAGCAAGAATGAGAAAGGAAGACTCATTTGATGTGAGCTCTTGCACTGGGCCCAGCATCAGGGCTCCTTAAATTTCTTCCTGTTACTTCCCCTCTCTCCCTATTACTCTCCCATCCTTCATGGGAAGGCCCATGGCAGACAAAGGGGCAGCAAACAAGCAGGAGAGGAGGATGATTTTTCTTGGTTATATGACTGACCACAGCTAGTCCTTCTCAAAAGCAGAGGAGGTAACTGGGCATGATGGCACATGCCTGTAATCCCAGCAGCTGGGGAGGCAGAGGCAGGAGGATCGCAAGTTTGAGATCAGAGGCAGCCTATGTAACTTAGCGAGACCCTGTCTCAAAAAATTTAAAAAAAAAAAAAAAAGGGCTGGGGTGCAGCTCAGTGGTCCAGCACTTGCAAAGCATGCAAGAACAAGGCCTTGGGTTCAACCCCCAGGACCATGAAAAAAAAAAAAAAAAGCAGAGGAGGTGACTCAGGAGCCATGCCTCATTCATCTTCGTGGAGGCATGGAGCAAGCCCATTTGGGATTTGCTACACGCAGAGTCTTTCTGCTTAGTGAGATGCCCTTCCCAGACCACTAATGGTCCCTGAGAACTCCATGAGAGTTCCTGGATTATTTCTGAATGAAACCAGATTTGATGCTCCCAAGAAGAAAAGCTCCTATAAGGGAAAATGAAAGCCTTTTGTTGGCTGGGGTCGTAGGTCAGAGGCAGGACACTTGCCTAGTATGTGTGAGGCCCTAGGTGTGATCTGCAGCACTGCAAAGAAAGAAAAACCTATTTGTTGTCATCTGGTTACTGCACTTATCTTTGATACATTGCTGTGATCGGAAGGGAAGGAAGAGAAGAGAAGAGAGACAGAGGCACAGAGAGAGAGACAGAGAGAGAGATAAAGCCAGAGAGAGAGAGAGAAAGAGAGAGAGAGAGAGAGAACACAAAGGGATATCACACCTTGAAAATGTTTGAGACAAGTAAGATCAACATTTACTCTTCAGTTCTCAGAGCCCATGTCACAGAACGCTGGAAACCTTCTGAGGCCCTCCAGGACACTCCTTCCATCCTCTCCCTCAACCACTCACTACCCACAGACACACGCACGAAGGGGGCGTGGCCCATGCTCCCTAGCTTGTTCTTCCCCTGCAGACTACTCTCTCCTGGGTGCTGTCGGCACCTGAGATCCTTTGTGGTTCTTCCACAGCCCTACAAATACCACCAAAATGGACTTTTCAGAAAGAGCTTGAATCGGGGACACACAGATGGAAATGAGTCACTGACAGTGGTCAACTTTGCTAATGGTAGCAGTCAGTGGGTGAGGGAAGCTCATACTTAAAATAAAATAGGACATCCCCTTCACTTTAGGCACACAAAGCATCAGGTATCTATATATTAATTTGGCCCTGCTCACATGAAGCATGAATGCACACATGTGTATAACACACACACACATATGTACACACACATACTTCCTCAACTGATATCACTGTCTTCAATACCATACAAAGGCCATAGGAAGACAGAAAAGTATGATTTATGCACTGTTATATCAATAGTCCCTGTGATCCATTTTTACCATAAGATCCAACCACAAGCTTCTGTTAATGTCCTAGAACAAGAGATATCCCAGACCCAGCAATCTGCAATGTACACAATAGCACTCTGTTCATCTCCTATGGACACTTAGTCTATTTATTTAGCTTCTCTCTCTTCCATAATTTAAAAGATCACCAGTATTACTTCAATGGATACTATATGCTAGTCATAACAAGTACTTTATTGTATCATTTCTCAAAATGACTCCATGGTGTTGATATTGTTCGTTATAGATCGCGAGCCTCCTAAAGGGCAAGGTCTGTGAGTTAGTCTTATGTCTCCATTCCCTGTAGTAGCTAATGGAGAAATAAGCCATCAGAATTTCTTGGCAAATAATTAGCATCATGACAAAATCTTAAAACTAGAAAAGATTGCAAGGATCATAGAGATCCTATGTCTATCTGAGAATAAATTTCATGTAAATGGTCATTAGCCTTGTGCCAATAAAGCTCAGCCAACTCTCTGCCCTGGGATGAAGACTGCCCATCCACAGAGAGGTCACCTGAAATGCTCTCTACACCCAGCCCAAACGTCTCCTTCTCTGAGACCTCAATGCATAAATTCCTTGCTATATTCATTTTCCCTTTCCTATACCTACATGAAAACCTTCAAATACATGAAGTCAGCTCTCATGGCTCCCAGATCTTTATGATAAAACATAACTTGTTCATTCCATTGTTCCTTGTCTTTCAACATGCTCTGTGGCCACTCTACCACTCCATGTACCTGTTTTTATTTTCTAGAATGGATGGAGTCAGGGTGACTAAACTCAGAAGCAGGTAGGTAACATGCATGAATGAATCAGGTCCCGATATAATAAGATAGCCTGCAGCTGTACAACTGTGGCATCTGATCCCATCTGATTTCAGAAGCTAAGCAGGGTCAGGCCTGGTTAGTACTTGGATGGGAGACCACCTGGGAACACCAGGTGCTGTAGGCTTGGGAGAAGGACCTGGCAACCCCGCAAAGAAAACAATCAGCCACTGAAAACCCTATAAATAGCAGAGAAACACTGACAATAGTGTTTCTCTTGTTGTACATAGGGTTGCTATGAGTCAGACACCAACTTGATGGCACCTAACAACAACATAATAAGATAATGAAGAAACCATAAGGTTGGTGGCCAAGGAAAGGCTCTGCCCTAACAAAATGCATTCAAATAAAAAAAAAGTGTGGTAAAAGCAAAATATAGTATATATTTGGACTAGGTTCACCCACTGACCTATAATGCTTCTGAGACACAGCAACCAGCACTGACCTCAAAATCTGAGTGTCATTTGGCCAACTCTCAAAAAAAAAAAAAGATGTTAATTCCTCATTAGAGTAACCACACTTATATTAATGCCATGAATACTACATAAACCTTTTAGAATGTGATATTCCATAACTCACATCAGATTCCCTGTGAACTAAAGCCTGGAATTATTTTTATACAGCTGCTATTAAGTTGTTTTTCTTGAATGCAGTTTTCGGATTCTATGTTTATTCCTATTAAATTTCACCCTGTCAGATTCAGTGCATCTTTCCAATCTGTCAAGTTTCTTCTGAACACTGACTGTCATTTTTGCCATCCACTGCAAAAACTGCATTTGCTAGTTTCATGTAACCTATAATTATGATGTACATAAACTGTTTATTGAGATATGCCATGTACCATAAAATTCACTTGTTGTTGTTGTTGTTGTTGTTGTTAGGTGCCATCAAGTCGGTATCCAACTCAAAGTGACCCTCATAGGGTTTTCAGTGGCAGACTGTTTCGGGATTGCCTTGGGAGTGGATTGCCAGGTGCTTCTCCCATTTTTGTGGTGCTGGGAATTGAACTTGAGACCTCAGAGATTGCAGCGCAGTACTCTACCAACTGAGCTAAATCCCAGCCCAAAATTCACTTACACAATGTAAAATTAAGTAGCTTTTAGTATATTTACAGAGTTATACAACTATCATTTACATCTAAATCCTGAACATTTCCTTTTTCCTTATTCCTATCAATGCCTGCAGTTGTACCACTGTGGTGTCTGATCCAGTCAGATCTTGGAAGCTAAGCAGGGTCGGGCCTGGTTAGTACTTGGATGGGAGACTGCCTGGGAACAGCAGGTGCTGTAGGCTTGGGAGAAGGATCTGGCAACCCACTCTCAATAATCAATTTGCCATTGAAAACCCTATGAATAGTAGAGAAGCATTGACAATACTGTGTCCCCTATTGAACGTAGGATTGCTATGAGTAGGACACCAACTCGACAGCACCTAACAACAACATTCCTATCAACAGTCCCTATCCTCCCTCCATTCATCCTCTGGCAACTTCTAATCCAGTTTCTGTCTGTATTTGCCTATTATGAACACCCACAGAAACAGAATCACACAGGATGTGGCCTTTTGTTTCCTTCATTTAATGCAATGTTTTTAAGATTCATCCACACATTAGCATGTATCAGTACTTTATTTTTATGACCTAATAACAGTAGAGTGTATGGATATGGGTATGGATATTTTGTTTATTATGAGCTGATTATTACTGCTATAAAAATTTATATGTATGTTTTCTGTATAGACAGATATTTTCAATTCTCTTGGGTATATACCTAAAAGTAGAATGGCTAAGTCATACGATAACTTCTTGTCTAACTTTTTGAAAAACTGCTGAATTGTTTTCCACATCAGCTGAACCATTCACCTTGCTAACTAACAGTGTACAGGGCTTTCAATTTCTGTACACCCTCCACAGCACTTAATTACCATTTGTCTTTTTGATTATATAGTCATCCCAGTGTCTGTGACATCATTGCAGTTTCCTAATGACCAGTGATGTTCAGTATCTTTCATGTGCTTATTGGCTATGTATGTATCTTCCTTCGAGATACAGTTCTTTGCCCCATTATCAATTGGATTATTAGTCTTTAACTGTTCAATTGAAAGGGCTCTTTATATATTCTTATTACATATCCTTTGATACAGATAAGTTACAAATATCTTCTCCCACTTTGTGGATTTTCTTTCTGATGGTATTCTTTGAAGCACAAAAGTTTCAAATCTTGCTGTAGTCCAATTTATCTAGATTTCTTTTGTTGCTTGTGCTTTTCATGCCACATTTAAGACTCATTGTCTACCCCAGGATCATGAAAATTTATAGCTATATTTTCTTCTAATAGTTTTCCATTCTTAGTTCTTATATTTAGACATTTGATCCATTTTGAGTTTTTGTATATGGTATGAAGTAAGAGTCCAACATCATTGTTTTTCATGTGACATGAAGTTTGACAGCTGTCCCAGAACAATTTACTTGAGACTATTATTTCCCCCATTGAATTGTCTTGGCACCCTTGTCTAAAATGAATTGTCTATAAACACAGGATTTACTTCTGGATTCTCAATTCTATTCTAGTCCTCTATGTCTATACTTAGGCTAGCACCACACTTTCTGTAGCTTTGTAGACTAAACATGTCTTTGTGTTAGAGTAATCGGTTATAGAGAGGCTGAACAAGACAGGACTGAGAGAAGAGTTCTGTGGCATGGTGCTACAATAGGAAGCCCATGAAGTTGGGGGCTTTGTCTTCTATGGTCATTGGTGCATTCCTAGGACCTAAACTGGACACATGGCAAAGTTCTGAATAAATATTTGTTGGCTGGCTGAATAAATGACTAAATGAAAAATATAACTGGAATTTCAACCACACATGACTCTGTGTAGCTGGACCACCATTCTGCCTTCTCCTTCCATTGCACCTGGAAAGCTAATGTGGAAGAGCTTGCCAGATGCCTTACTGGAGTCCAAAAGACATTTGTTTTAACCCTCAGTGCCAGGATACTGCATGGATATCCACCACCCTATAGCCACCAAGAGAATGATTTTAACCATTCCAGACTTCACCAGATTTAAGAAGGAAACTATCTATT
This sequence comes from Pedetes capensis, assembly GCA_007922755.1. Taxonomy (NCBI): domain Eukaryota; kingdom Metazoa; phylum Chordata; class Mammalia; order Rodentia; family Pedetidae; genus Pedetes; species Pedetes capensis. Next base: position 3,964 of record VMDO01005810.1, on the reverse strand, counting down.
ACTTATTCCTATAAAACCATTATTTTACCAACTTAGAAGAATTGCAAAATTCAATAGCATCCACACTCACTGTCTGGTAGATCAACAGGAAAAGAAAAACCACTGTCTGAAGAATACCCTGAGGTATCACTTTGCCTTCTGTGAAAGAGTGAGCCCAGGAAGCAGTGATGGAAAAGAAACAGAAGTCCCTGCACACACTGGTATGACTGGCTGTGCTGGGGCTCATTCTGCTTGCAAACAGGGCCTGAATGAGCTGCAAAATGACATAAGGCAGGTAAATTTCATCTAAAGACAAAATAAAAATCAACCAAGAGAAAAAGAGATTTCAATCATTTCCCATATATTAACGACTTTAACAAGATTTTTTTAATTTAGGGTTTTTATTTCTTTAATTGTATGCAGGAAATGACTTTTTAATTGCATGTGTGTGTGTCTGGGGCTGGTAGGTCTCTGTATTTAGTTGAAGGTTTGTGATTTGGAGTTTACCTTGTGGGTGCAAATCTATATATAAATACTAACATGGACACTGGCTCCCAAGAGAGCTTCCCTTATAGACATGTCCTTGCCTGAAATTTCAGAAATTGCTGTAACCCAGGTAATCACTTCAGCCTCATGCACTGGCACTGTTCTACATGAATGATAACCATTACTGTTATCACTTACAATTGCTACACAGGTTATCTCATTTAATCTTTTCAACTGAGATGGATTATGATTCTCCACTGTACAAATGAGAACATCAAGGTTCAGAAAAGCTAAGAAAATTATCAATTCATAATCAGAGGAGCCAGGACTCAAAACCAGATCTATCTGATACCAAACTACACGCCTTTAATCACTGTCTTCTCCTTCCTCTCAAAAGAATATAATGTACCAAAACTGTGCATAGGGCAGACTTAAATGAAGAGGAGCCACTTGTATGCCTAAAAAGATTCCTGAGTATAATCCAATTGCTCTTTCTCCAGCTCCCAGCCCTAGATTTTCCCAGTCCAAATGTTGTTGTTATGCGCTATCAAGTCAGGGTCCAAATCATAGTGACTCTCATAGGGTTTTCACTGGATGATTGTTTCAGAAGTGGATTGCCACATCCTTCTCCTGTTTTTGCGGTGCTAGGGATCAAACCCAGGTCCTCAGAGAGTGCAGAGCAACACTCTACCAACTGAGCTAAACCCCAGCCCAGTCCAAATGTACATGATCCCAATTGCCCTTCTTATATTTTCTTTCTCACATTCTCAATATGTACTTTCAGAATGCTCAATGTTGTTTCTGTTGATTTTTGGTTTTTGACAGGGTCTCCCTATGAACCCCAGGCAGGCCCAGAAATCTCAATCCTCCTGCCTTGGTCTCCTGGGTGATGGGATTAAAGGATGCTTTCTTTAAATTTGTATAGTCAGAGTGCTTTTTTATTGTAACAAAAACATATTTACTCTATCCTCTTAACAAAATTTTCAGTGTAAAGTATTGTTAACTTTATACACAATGTGATACAGCAGATCTCTAGAACTTTCCTATCTTGCATAATTGGAACTCTATACTTATTAAGCCCCTTCCCCCAGCCCCTGGCATCCATGGTTCTACTTTCTGCTTCTATGAGTTTGACTACTTCAGATGCACTATCTAAGTAGAATCATGCAGTGTTTGTTTTTCTGTGACTGGCTTATTTCATTAAGCAAAATGCCCTCAAGATTCATCCATGTCCTGTACATAACTGAATAAAATTATATTGTATACATATACCACATTTTCCTCATTCATTAATCAATGGACACTCAGTTTTATTCCAGATCTTGGTTCTTGTGAAGAATAATGCTAAAAATATGAGAGTGCAGGTGTCCCTTTTTCTTTTCTTTTCTTTCTTTTTTTTTTTTTTTTTTGGAAAAACACCCAGAAATAAGACTCGACAGCATCTAACAAGAAAGAATTGCTAGATCATGTAGCAATTTGATTTTTCACCTTCTGAGGTACCTCTATGCTGTTTTCAATAACAGCACCACCATTTTACATTTCTACCAGTACACAAATGTTCTAATTTCTCCACATCCCTGCCGACATTTATTCTTTTCTCATTTTTGTTTTGCTTTGATAATGGCCATCCTAATAGGTATAAGTAATATCTCATTGTGGCTTTGATTTGCATTTTCCTGATGATTAGTAATGTTGAAAATATATATGTAGATACATATATGTGCATGCACACATACACACACACATGGTCCCCATGTAGCCCAGGCTGGTCTTGAACTCATCACATAGCCCAGGCTAGCCTGGAACTTATGACTCTCCTACCTCAGCATCTCGAGTGGGGATTACAGGCTTGTGTCACCACACCTGGCTCCTTGTATGTTTTTTCTATCAACCACTTACTGAATAAGTACTTCACAAATATGTTCTCTCATTCCATAGGCTGCCTTTTTCACTGTTGATTTTTCCCTTGCTGCACATAGCTTTTTAGTTTGGTGTAGCCCCACTTCTCTGTTTTTATATTTGTTGCCTAAACTTTTGGTGTCATATCTAGAAATCCGCTGCCAGGACCAGGGTTATGAAGTTTTTCCCTTATAGTTTCTTCTAAAGTTTTATGGTTTCAGGTCTTTACTTCATTTGAATTGATTTTTGTGTATGATATTAGGTAAGGGTCCAATTTCATCTTTTTAGCATGTGGATATCCAGCTGCTCCAACTGGATGAAAACACTGTCCTTTCACTATAATGGCACCTTTATTGAAGATAATTTGACCATGTACCTATGTGTGAGCTTATTTATGGGGTTTCTGTTATGTTCTGTTGATCTGTATGCCTGTCTTTATGCCAGCACCACACTCTTTATTTTGTTGTTGTTTTATTTTTACAGTACTTGAAGGGTTGAATCCAAAACTTGGCACATACTTTGCAAGTGCTCTACCACTGGACTGCACCCGCAGCCCATGTTTTGTGTGTCTGTGTGTCAGAATCTCACTAAGTTATGCAGGCTGTTTCAGGCCTCTAACTTGTGGTCCTCCTGCCTCAGCCTCTCAAGTCCCTGGGATTACAAGCGTGTGCCTCTGTACATGGCCCATATTGTTTTAATTAGTATGTTGTTGTTATGTGGTATAGTCAGGTCCAACTCATAGTGACCCTTTGTACAACAGAACAAAACTCTCCCCAACACTGTGCCATGGCCAGCACTGTGCCATGCCTGGCACTATGCCAGTGCCTTTTTGCTACTCATAGGGTTTTAATGGCAGGTTATTTAAGTATTGTTTCCAGAGTGGGTTGCTAGGTCCTTCTCCCATTTTTGCAGTACTGTGGGTTGAACCTAGGGCCTCAGGGAGAGCAGAGCAGCACTCTACCAACTGAACTAAAACCCAGCCCTTAGTTAATACACAATTGTGTTTTTTTTTTGTTGTTGTTGTTGTTGTTGTTTGGTTGGTTTGTTTTTTTGTTTTTTGGGGAAGTCAAATTGGAAAGACTTCCTGTGCTCATAGAATGAAATATTTAGTATTGTTAAAATGTCTACACTACCCAAAGTGGTCTACAGATTCAATGCGATACCTTTCAAAATTCCTATTGCATTTTTTGCATGAATAGGGGGAAAGTCTTAAAATGCATATAAAATCAGAAAGGATCCTAAATAGCCAACACAATCTTGAAGTACAGCAAAGCTCAGTGGGTGCTTTTATTCTTTGTTGCTTCTATTTTTTTTTTTTTTTTTTTTTTTTTTTTTTTTTTTTTTTTTTTTTTTTTTTTTTTTGGAAATTTTTAATGTACACCTTATGTGATTCATTCTCACATGCTTTTCATTGTGACATTTCCATATATGCATTTTGATGTACATTATTCATATAGGTTCCCCCTTACCCTCCCCTATGCTTCCCCCCTCCCACCCTCCCCATCTAAGTCTTCTCTTTTACTTAGTAATATTTTTCTATATGTCCTTGGGTTCCAGTTCTGTTTAAGATAGAAACTTTTCCTGTAGTGGTCTTTGTTTT